>OOFC01002282.1:0-10208 GCA_900323345.1 Pseudochromis fuscus | reverse complement strand
CAGAGGAAATTTGAACTCATACTTGATTTCTTGGCTGCATGCCTCAGTAGCATCTTCAGCAAAGCAGTGCAGCGGTGCTTGTTGCCTCGGAACTCAAAAACAGAAAAAGATGAAGTCCCCTAAGTGGGGTAGGGTGAATGCCTCGAGAAAGATATGGTACAGTGACTCATGCAGGATTGCTTGTTACTGGAGCCCCCAGGAGAGTGAGTAGGTGTAAGTTAATCAGGAACACAGCATGGAGCGTTGCGGTCTTCCACGGGAGTCAAGCAACTACAAAGGGAGGGAGGGAGCTCTCCTAAAATCAGGCCTACGATGGCTTTGCCAAGTAGCCCACTGCTGTTTTTAGACTCTACATCACAACTGCCACAGGTCCCCTGTCCCTTTAATTGATTCAGCTAATTAAACTGTGTTTCTCTGAACACCATGTGTTCCTCTGGCCGGAGCAATGGGAGACCTGAGGGGGCCCACTTCCTCTTTACAGATTTAATTTGGCCACTGAGTGGAGAGTGAAGTTCAAAGATATTTAGAAGCCAATAAGAAGTTTTGGTGATCCTTGTGCCGCCAGTTGGTTATGACATATGTGCCGACATTGGCTGTTTTTACATAACACTCCGGAGTTGGCGTGGGATTAGAATCAGCCTGTAACGGTCGTCGTGTCTCTTGTGTTCAGCCCTCAGCGAGTTGACCTGTGGTTGAAGCATCAGTCCCTCATGGATTGGGTTTCAGCTACTGGGCAGGTCCCTGCTCACTGATCTATATCTTCTTGCCAGGGTTTCCTTTTCCTCCCCCCTTCTCATAGGACACTAATGAAAGAGACGGCTTAAAGCTGGGACCCATGTGCAGCAATGGAGGTCCTGTTAGGACATTTATCTGTTCAGCTGCAGAGGCTTTTTCACTGTTCGAAATGCCAGGAGTCTGAGGAGCAGCCAAAATGTTCTGTTATGTGTCCTTGTAAAGATCATGGCTTTGCTTACATTTGTCTGATAAGTGATTACTTTTGTCCTCCCTCATTCCAGATACCTCAATGCTATCCAGACTATGTGCCCCCACATCTTGCGTTACCTGACCACAGCAGTCATTACAAACAAGGATGTCAGGAAGCGTCGTCAGGTTCTGAAGGATTTGGTGAAGGTCATCCAGCAGGTAAAACAACTCATTTTCATTCAGTGAAGTTTACAGAGTGCACACAATAAAAAGGACGTTGCTTTGTGGCCATACGGGCTAAAGGATGAGTAACTGACCATGTGACCCGGAGAGTTGTGAGCATTTCCTTTTAAGCACAGTGGATGTATGTCAGACTTTGGGTCCAGCCATTACCTCTAATGAATGGCTGTGAACTGACCGACTGATGTACCCACACATCTCCACTAATGACAGTAGCTACTTCAGAGATATGTGCACTGTACAGGTGTTGTTGGTATTCAGTGAAAGATGTACTCTCAGGTCTGGTTAGGAGTCATTTTCTTAGTATGATTTAGAACTGTTACTAATTTACTCCAGGTTTTTATTCAAGCAGGTGGTCATTATTTTCAGCAACTTCAACAAAAACATGGATTTCTGTTGTTTTGTGTTGTGAAAATGAAGCTGCAGCTGTTTGTTTGATTTGAACAACACAACACATTTAGCTTCATTTCTATCAAAATGCATGTTATTAAACTAATTAAGTAGTAAACTTACATGCATTAACATACCAATGTGTTTAAATTGATATTTGATTCTGTTTCTCCAGGAATCCTACACCTACAAAGATCCAATCACAGAGTTCGTGGAGTGTCTGTACGTGAACTTTGACTTTGACAGTGCTCAGAAGAAACTCAGGGAGTGTGAGTCGGTGAGTAACCGCTTCAGTCATCGCACTTTACTTCATCCGTTTTCTTCCCAAGCGATGAGAAGCACTTGGTTTTTTCTCCGTGACAAAGCAGAAGTCTTCTCAAGGACCTCTGATTTTTGGGGTCAGACTCCTGAACTTTCACACAGGGCACTGTAGTAAACATGGTTAGTAATCATGTGATCTCTGTCTGACCTTCTGCGTGTCCACACAGCGACTCTATTCGCCGGGGTTCTGCGTGGGTCCAGTGCAGACAGAACAGTGATAGTGTGTGTGCCTTGTATCACACTGTCCGATACAGAGGTCTCCTTGGACACCGTATGACTCAGGCTTCAGTCAGATTTTACTATGGCCTGTAATTGACCCATCAGGCTAGTAGTTAACAGTAAAAGCTTTATAAGCAAAAGTCTCCGCAGAGGCGTGCAGACACTCGTTTTAAGAGGGCGATCTGTCATAGCACCGCTATTTAGAGCATTTATTTCAATTTTGGTTTGTAATGGCTAAATGTAACTGTAGTGCTTGATGTGAAAATAGAACGTGAAGAGTAAACAGTAAAAGTCCCTTTTTGTATGTTGACTAGAAAGCTGAACACACTGCGAATAGATGTGATCTGATAAGATGAATATGATATTTACAGGTCAAAAACATTTTTTTAGTAAGTAAATTAAAAAAATAATTTTTTATATTGTTGTGTAAGAATTCCTATGGTATTTTTTTTCTATATATACTGCTCAACAAGGTTTTTGAGCTAATTCTGCTCATAAAAACAAAGCTTTTGTATATACTTTTGTATTATTAGACGGCAGTGAGGTCAAACAGCTACGGAAACATTGTACAAAAGTAGCAAAGTAGAACCAACACCCATCTGTCAAAAATGTAAATTATAACCTTTGCAAGGGAAGAATTCATAAAAGGACTGTTGTAGTTTTTAGCGAGATAAACCTAATAAACAAGAAACCGAGTGATGTGTAAAGGAGCAACAAATCCACAACACAGTTTAGTACAACCACAGTAATTACATTTAGTTTTTCTGACACTAGTAAAAATATACATCGAGGGTAAAGTGTTGATCACCAAATGCATTGTGTGTGTCCTCTAGGACTGAACTTCCTTCATCATAAAACTGACTTTGCTTTTTTGCACTATACTACTGAACCACCTGTAGGTCCGTTAAACAATGTGACAACCCTCAGCAGGAGTGTGTCCACACGCATACACACACACACACACACACGTAACATCATATAAACAGAACTTGATAGAGATCCAAAACTCCAGTGTCTTGAAAAGTATTACTCTGCTGTATTAAACAAGAAAATATGGATGTTGTGAAACCATCTGTCATTTAATGAAAAAAAACATTTTCATTATAAGGTCAGTTTTATTCTGTTTTGTGCACCATGCTATATAACTTATAAATAAAAAGTTAATAAACCTTCTGATTTTAAATCCGTCGTTTCCTTTGCAGCATATTTTGAGATCTTGCTAATTCTGTTTTTTAACTCTGTCAGCTATACAAGGGGTGGACACAATAATAGGAACACCTAAACTAGATAGTAATAACTTTATTTTTTTCCTATTTCTGTGTTGCAATAGTAGTCCCTGCACAGGAGACACCTCAATACTCCTAAGTGGATTCTGGACACATTTAGTGGACGCTGATCCAATTTAAAGAGAAAGCAGGTGTCCCAGCTGAGTGTTATACTATATGGGTATTTTGCATAACTTTATCTCCAAGTTCATTCTCTGCACACACACTGTAATTTAGCTTCCTCAGATGACTTGATAATTTGGAGCTACAGAGGAATAAAAAGCTAAACTTGAGGTTATTTGGCCCCTTTTTCATCTTTTGCCTCTTGACGATAAACCTTGAAAATGAAAAACATCTGGCCTGATCAAATGGCTCTTTCCCAGGAGTAAATGTTTATAACTCCTGTCAGCGGTTTACTGAAAGGTTCCATTTAATTTTAACCTATTTTTTATGTAATACAAAGAGCCGTCACCGTCCCAAATCACTATTCAACAAATGAGGAAGTTATAACCAAACTCAGTGGTAAGATTTGTTTTTACTTGGTTATACCTTCAAAAGAAAAAACTCTGTGCACGGTCATAAAAAACAAATCCAAACCATGTTCCAAGAGAAAATGAGATTTTTCCTGTACAAAGGCCTCTAGAGGCCATATCCAAATGATGACATGTATCATCAACAATATTAGAACTGTATCCTATTTCTGCGAAGACATGACACACACCCTCAATCACCGACCTTGTTAAACACTTGCATGCACTTTTTAGGAACTTTCTGGGCTGGTCTTGACCTCGCCTCATGGGGTTCTGTTTACAGAGACTCTACTGTGGTTGAAACAGATGCTCTTTTCCAAGTACCTCTCGGGTCAGAGTCCAAGTTATTCCAGGTGCTTTTAACGCTAGCCTACCTGTCAGTCTTATCAGAGCATGTCCAGTAGACACAAAAGCTCTCTATTGACCTTGTCCAGTTCACAGGCAGGTCTGGCGAGGTGGGTGGTTCTGAAAATGTTTAACGGCACCTTTAATGCACTACCTGTGATGGTCTGCAAACATTTTACCAAAATGGTCTCGTTTGAAGTGAGCAATGCCGTTTTTTCCCCTGCACAAATTCACACGCAGACTTTTAAAAAGCAGAATATTTCAGAGGTAAAAGGATGTTTCACAGACCGTGGAGTGATTGAGGTAAACGGATACCCCATTGGGATGGGCTCTCATCTTGATGAGCATTTGTAATGCATCAATTTCAAGCCATTGAGAAGAGTGGCACCCATCTATTTACTGATTGCTGTAATAGCAAGATATGGGTATTGTTTTCAGCTCTCCTGTCTTCAGTTGACTGTACCCGGCACAATAGTTTGAGCCAAGTGCTTTGAAATGTGGAGTTTAGCTTGGTTTAAATTGTCCTGTTCAGGCCGTACAAGTTCTTTTTTGTTTCTTTCCCACTCCACCCCAATCTGGAATCACTGTCAGATGTTAGATGCTTGCATGTCAAAGAGTGAAAAGTATAGGCCTACCTATAGTCAGGCCCTCAGATCGTGCATGAAAGGCCTCTTCAAGCCTCTTTCAGAATTTGTTTAAGCTTTGTGGTCAGAATCCCAGATGACAATAATTAGGGCACTTAACTGTTCAAAGTTTATCAGCCTTAGATAAGCATTGTCGTAGTGTGTTGCCTGATAGCGCCATGTAGTTGGGATTTATTCAACCAGAACTCTGGGCAGATAGCAGCTTTCTAAGCTTAAGCAAACAGAGAGCTGGTAATTCTTAAAGAACTTGTAGAGATGGAGTCCTGTGATCTGAAATGGCTCTCACTGGAGAGTTGGAATGTAGCGAGTGCTGAGAAATGTGAGCATTTCACACAGTGGTACCTCCGGGGCCATAGCTGGGTCATGAACATTTACAGTAGATGAAATAGATGAATCTGCCATATGCAGCAGTGTCAGAGAGTCCAAGCAAGGCTGTAGTTCTTGCTGTAACTGGGCACAGGTGATGCTGTGTGTGGACACCCATCTGACAAGACTTGCGCTCATCTGTGAGTTTATTTGGATGGCAGTAGCTGTGAAATTTGGTGATCCTGCACTAGAGAGTTGAACCACACGACCAGATGACCGGTGATAAGTCGCTGACAGTGTGGTCATTGCTGTGGTTGGCTCTGTTCTTACTCTATTGTCTTGTGTGGTGGCTGGTAAATTTGAAGATTTGTGGTTGATTTGAATTGCCTTGCATGGCCTGGGATTGCTCACTTATAAAGGACGCTTTCATCTTTCAAACTTTGGCCTAAATAACCCTTTTTGGTATTAGAAATGCAGCCAATAAGATCTTCTCACACTCTGACGATAGAAAAATGGATTGGAATTTGGTTTCAGTGATTTGATTTTTTTATTTTGTTGTCCTTATTGAATAAGGCCTGAATTCCTAGAGGCAGACAGATTGAAACACTGGTTCTCCACTGTTGTTCCACTTTAACTTACTCTAAACTTATGTTGTTGTATTAGATACATTGGTGTAATATTTACTCTACAATATTCTTACACAACTTGCTTTCTCTCTTAGGTTCTTGTGAATGACTTCTTCCTGGTGGCTTGCCTGGAGGACTTCATTGAGAACGCTCGGCTCTTCATCTTCGAGACCTTCTGCAGGATTCACCAGTGCATTAGCATCAGGTGAGCCACTCTATACAATATGAACAAAATGAAACATTTTGAGAGCTATTTTTGCGGCCGTATGAGGACACAAACATACTGGACAGACTTCAGACAGACGTCCTTAAAGACTAACAGGCAGTGCTATTTGCTATCACTTGACTTTGCAAGCAGGAAGCAAGAATGTCGGCTTTGTGATTAGTGGAATTTTCCTCACAGATAAGTGTTTATTGGCCCGTCCACACACAGCCATGCTGACCCCACACATCTTGGGGATTAAGTATTATGAGGTTTAACTGCTTCCAGGTCTCCACAGTTTGCTCTGCTTGCTAAACTTTTAAGACCACCTGTCCGAGGCCAATTCACAGACAGTTTTCTTCCAGGAAGAGGTCAGGGTTTAGACGGCTTTAGATGTTCCCAGCTGCTCCAACGCACAGAAACATTTCAGCCCTGTTTTTTTTTTTTTTTTTTTTCTCTTCACATTGGGTAAATGGAGGTCAGAGGCTTCTGTAGGTCGCAACTGACTCCAAGTTTGAAATTCAGTTTACTTACATTAAAATAAAATTGACCTTGGATGCATCCCCAAAACCAAGAAATTTAGTAAATGCTAATTATAGTGAGCATTAGTGGAAAGAAAAAAAAAGATTATAGTAATTGTGTGCAATTAAGAGAGATTATAGGATTTGGCTGCCTCCTTACATCAATTTTAGAGAGTGACAAAGATAAAGACAGAGCTTTCACCCTTCTCAGCCATTAATCCTCATCTTTGTAAGGGTCTGTAATCTCTGATGTTTGGCAGTGCATACGTTATCCTGTTGTTTATCCTGTTCCCGACCAATTTACAGTACGAATTTCCCTGCGTGCTGCCCCTCAGGCACTTTCTGAATGCTAAAGATTTGAAGGAAGGTCTGCATTTCAAATACGGTCCACGAACACATGATGCTCAGTGGAAAGAGGGAATGAATTACTTCTGTTGACACGAAAATGATTGCATTGACTGTTATATAGAGCCGTGGAGGTCTGTAGTCAAGGTTGAACCGTGGAACATGATCAGGCCCTGTCGAAATCTCCAATTGCAGATTGTCTGGAATTGATTAGGAGTCCTGGTTCTTTTTGGCAGACTTACTGCAATTGGATCCATTTACTTGTTAAGGACCACAAAGGTTAGTGGTAACACTGAAAGAGGAAGTTGAACGGTGATTTTTCTACTTTTCACCTTTCTTGTGTGTCCTCAGCTCTCTGTTTGCTGAGGTTTCTGGAGCAGGAAAACAAGTCGGGGGCAGTTTCTGGGATTTCTGTGTTTATTTTGGGGGGTGTTATGACGATGGACAGAACATGTCTATTTTTGAGCGACACCCAAATTCCAAGTCATTAGTCCTCTACCCAGAAGCCCTCTGCACCCAAGCGTAGATTCAAATGAATTTGATGGCTGTTTTTAATGAGGACATTTTTACAGCTGTTGGCCATGATGGTTTCACAGATATTTAGCTCGCCTTTTGCCCACAGCTCAGGACACAGAAGTAGACCAGAAGTTGGCGTAATTCAGTTATTTTATGCAATAAAGGCTTATGTAAAATGTACTGTAGGCAGTCGAGCTGTGATTCAGCCCACACTCGTAATTGCCTACACACACATCCTTTTGTCTAGACTTTTCTATGTCCTGAATGTGTGTTTCCAATTTAGTTTTGTTTTCCTTGTTTGATTTACAGGCTTTATTTCCGTAGTCCTTCCATGAATGTTTCAGTGGCAAGACCCTGCTTTGACCTCAAACGCACACTTGTCCTTTGACATTTTGAGTAACTGCTTGAGACGTGATCATTTGGGCAGTTTTTCCCCTCCCTTCATCACGATTTTTTATTTGTACACAACGGCTCACTGGTAGTTGGAAGGAGTGTCTTGTGTATTTGGATGTAACACTGACGATCTTTTCCACCTCACAATTGAGTCATTAAAAAGACCACACAATCATTTTGGTTTCCCCGAAAAATCAATTTTACCCCAAGCCGAAAGCGAGGTTGCTCCAAATGGCTTGGAGTCTCCCAAACGCTATCATATGTTAGTGTTTAACAATGCATTCATTTTAGGCCAGCCATGTTAAGAAGGGGACTACTTTGGAGAAGAATCCCCCCATCTTCCTCTCTCCCCTAACCGAGTTAGACCCCAATGCCTGACCCCTCTCTTCAAGTGTGAGGTTGGTATTGAGACTCACAGGAGTCCCCTAGCCTGGAGTCGAAAGCTCAGGAGCCAGAGTGAGTAAGGGGTCGAAATGAAAGTGATCCCTGTCCCCCAAGGAACAGGATCATGGTTGTGTAAAATAAAACCAGCCATGGAGGCTGCCTGCTTGGCTTAAGGGCCAAAGGATGTCAATAGTGTAGGTTGTTTAAGTTCGACCCTTTCCCTGCTCTCTCTATCATCTCACTCCCTTTTTTTCCTTCAACTCCAAACTGCTCTCTGAGGTCTTAGTAGACCGAGTTGTTAAAGGAGTCTGAGAGACAATAAGATGATGTAAACCTGCTCTGATATACAAATGTGCTTCCTGGGAGGAAAACATTGCCAGACTTTATTTTATAAATTAGATTAGAGGACTTTGGCTGGTACAGGCCAAGGCCCTGGGCCTTTTGGGGCACTGTGTTCCTGTGTTATGCAGCACAGAGCACGTTCAGAGGGGTTAGGGGTTAGCTCAAGTCCCCGGCGAGGAAACCAGATCATGTTTGTTTTGATCACTATATCTGACCTGGACTTGACTGACATGTGCCCCCACTTTACTGAATTGTCAAACAAAACACCCGCAGTACCCCGGCGCAGCAATCACTTAATCGCTGGGGTAAAATTGGAACCAATAACAAATTTCATTCGAATTTGCCTTAGATTACTTGATTGTTAAATAAATAGGAGAAGGATGTTTCCGAATGTCAGTGGAGCGCTACACATATAGTGCTGTGAAAATGTTTAGGGCACTTAAGATGTTTAGATTGTTATCCGTGTAGTACCATGATGTAAGCGTCGGATTGATTTTTAATTCTGCAGCTTGACTAAGGACCAACAAATACAGTCAGAGTCATAAAGAATTATCTACAGCGACAAGAACAAGAAGTCCTCATGATCTCAACCTCGTGGAGACACTTATTTTTTTAGTTAAAATAACATTAAATCCAAATCTTTTATTCATTAACTTTTCAGGACGAGCTACAACTACTCGTCAATGCATCATTTGCGTTACATTAGCAACATTTACGCCAGCAGACAGAAAATCCTTGATGTTAACAGTGCCACTCTGCGATCGCCGACATGTGTTATCCATCACCAGCCTAAACTTGCGTCATTAGACAGCCAACGCTTTTCCAAACTTGTTACGTTCCCAATAATGATCCATAGGAGCAATTTAGTTGTCATGCATCATTTTCCACAGGTTTGATGAGCTGAAGTGTAATCAGCTGTCCGGCAGAGCTAGCGTTACTAGGGTTTGTGTTAGTGTGAATGACAGGTTCATCCGTCTCCCCGTATCCTTTTTCCCCATCCTCTGTGCTGCTGGGATACTCATGAATCTACTCACAACTGGTGTTTTTCTATCTCGTTATCCACCCTCTCCATCACTTTGCTGCGGTGAAAGTGTTGAGAGATGTGCACTGTCACTCGAAGACCAAACCCTATTTTCCTCATTATGCTGAGGTAATGCTTTTTATTTGTTGTTTACGCTTTTAATGCCCCATCCAGACACTGACATCACTTGTGACTTTCCTCCTTCATGTGGTTTTGCCACGATTTTACCAACATTCATCGGTTAGAAAGTGGTAGTCATTTTTTTCTCTCTCTTTCAGCCTTGAGGTGAGACAGATATATCACAAATCCCAAATAAGATGACTTCCCTCTGAAAGAATGTCTTAAATAAGCTTCAGAGTGCGACAGTCGAAATCACTAATGGTGGTGGGATGTGTTTGGAGACGCATGGCGTGAGAAGTGCTGCGGTCTGGGCACATTCGAGCTTACTCATTGAAGCAGTTTCTCAAAATGTGATTAATGGACCAGGAAGTGATAATTAGTGGAGTAAATGGTTTTTATATGGGCCCTGTAACCTTTTTACTTTTGTATCCAAACACACAATGACAAATTTGTACCTGCAGTATTTGTGCCATTCAGGTTTTTCACCAGTGAGAGGGATCTTGGTTTTTTGAGATGAGAGGTTGGGCCACTGTGGTAATTTGAAGTCGCGCACA
>OOFC01002273.1:20571-39751 GCA_900323345.1 Pseudochromis fuscus | reverse complement strand
GAGGCGGGGCGCTCAGAGGCCTGATGTCGTGGACTGGGAGCTTTGGTGCGGGCAGCGTGGGGGTGGACTCCATCTCCAGGAACTTCACAAACATCTCAGAGAAGGACTGAAAACAACAAGAGACACAGTGAAGACAGTCTGAAGGAAGGAGACCTGCTATTGACCCAAACAGGGAAATTCCTCCTGACACTGGAAACACAAAGCTGGAAGTGAAGAGTCAACACCTGGAAAAAAAATCTGTGTTGACAAAGTGAAGACAGCTGCTGCCATCACTGCATCCTCCTGTATCAGCACGGACAGGTCACGGCTGCAGATGTGTAATAAGTAGAGACATTTATTTTGGCGGGACATGTAAACTACATTTGTTTTGTTTTTATAAGCGACATCATCATCAGTGACATGTTTTTTAATTTTTTTTTTAAAGTGACTGATGAATCATTTGTGCATGTTTCCTATAAAGAGCTGTTTTACTTTTCCCTGGAGATATAAATACTCTGAGCTCTGGTGTATTCGCTGTTGAGCTGAATGAAACAAGTGAAAACACTTCCACACAGCTGGAGGCTACGTCCATTTTTTACACAGTCTGTGGGTTTAACTGGTTTAACTAACTAATTTCATTTTCTCATTGTTAATGTGAATATTACTCTCCTTCCTGTGATGTTGATGAGAGAGTCCATGAAGGACTCAGACTCCTCCCATGTGCCTCCTCTGAGCTTCACAGAAAAGATAATAACTTGTTTGTCTCTTACTGAGTTGAGCCCTTGGCCACTGGTGGGTCTCTGTGGAGTGTTTGGGACGCTCTGGGCTCCTCTGCCTCCCAGCAAGCTCGACACCCACCCGGTAACACCGTGCCGTCCGTCCTCCTCCAACATCTGCAGAGGGGAGCGAAGGAGGTGCTGATGAACAACGTGATGAGTCTCAGAGGGAAGAAACGTCACCAACACATCAGGTTTCATCATCACACACACAAAGAAGCTGTTAACCCTTATTTCACCAAACAAGAGCAACGACACAGGAAACAGTCTCATTGGATGATGTGTGTTTTAATGGCTCTCCGGCTGCCACCACTTCCTGGAAAATGATCCTGTGTCCAGTTGAAGTGATGCACAGACGCTCTGCAGACAGCCCACACTGTGAGAGGAGCCTTCATCACCAGCATCACTCCTCCGGCAGGATGAAGCTGGATCTGAAGACCACAGCAGTGGGCGTAAAATTCACTAGAAGGGAGGTAGCTGCTCGGATTCTGAAAAGTGGTCTGGTTTTGTGGGACACTTGGCCGCCGGCAGCATGAGTTGAGTGGAAAATTTAAATAGCATTAACAGGAGCTGAGGGAGAGATGAGGGGGGGAAACACACACACACACACACACACACACCAGAACGACCTCCAGGACAATAAAACTGGGTCTTCAGAGGAGTTGTAATCGCATCTGCCCCTCACCCTGTATCTGTTTTCCTTTAAGAGGGTTGGGTAATATGCTGTGGAACCGCTGGATGGAGTCCCACAGGGTCCTGCCAGGAGATCTGGATGAGGAAATACTTTCTTTTTCAGGCCTGAGCTCAGAGGAGTTTCAGGGGCTGCGAGAGTTAACAGTGAATGTCGGACACAGAGTTTTGTAAACGACTGTTTGAACTGTCGCCGTGTTTACCCAATTTATCATCTTCAAAAACTTGAAAAAAGATCTGAAGTCAGAGCGACCTGAGTGTAAACATCACCATCAAGCATCAGGTGATGAACAAACAGAAAAGCTGCCACAGTGACCACTCTGACATGAACTCCAGCATCTGTCACAAAGTGGGTCAGGTTTTGTTAAACTGATCATTTAACTGTGAAACTGTGAGTCTATGTTGTAGAGACAGAGCAGCTCAGACTCCGGTAGTTAGAAAAGTAAAGATGTTTCCATAAAGACTTAATTTAGACACAATCGAAACCACAACTGTTTCTGTACAGGATGTAATGAATGAGGTTTCAAGGTCCTGGTTTTATTAGGATTTGATGGAGTCAGGCTACATTTCCCCCCCACTTCCAGTCATTATGCTAAGCTAAGAGTCACCAGGCTCTAGCTCATGGACTGTAAACCAGTGTTATCACCCGTTGGTTTGTGGACACCCATCTGGAAGTCAGGAGTTTGGTATCTGAACGTGGCCATGTTGGTTGTTTGGAGCAGGAAGTGACCATATTTGGATATGAAGGGAGGAGTCAGGAGGCGGGTTTGACCTTTGAACCTGAGGACACTGTGCAATGTGGATGAGACTGGAGTTCAGGTCTGGTGTCACTGGAGACCAGAGCTGTCAATCAGACTAGCCCCGCCCCTAACTCCTCCCCCAAGATCTGAGAAGAAGAGTTGACTTGAACTAATGACATCAGAATGACTTGTGGAAAAATGTATTGACTGAATATTTCAGGATTGAAGATGAGGATTTTTGGATTGTCAGGTGGAGCAGCACCTGGTGGCTGTTGGTGGAATTACACTTATATTTTTGAGCCCAGTTGCTTTGTCCATTTCTATAAACAGTCTGTGAGAACAGGGTGAATAACTAGATACATTTAACAGAATGTATTAAGTGTTACAACACAGCTGCTACAGGACATGACTCTGGTGACTGGTCACACACCGACTCCCAAACATTGCTCATTGTTTAAGTCATTCTACGGTTGTAACTTTCATTATTAATCCCAGTCGCCTGAAACACGGTTACACAATCTCTCCACGTGGGTCTGAAACCTCTGACCTTGTCCACGTCTTCTCGGCTCAGTCCCAGGACACTTCCCATGAGCCTCAGCACGTCACCACGCTTGGTTTTGGGTGTGTGGAAGTATCCAAGGAACAGGTTTCTCATCAGGACTCTGCAGAGCAAACAGCAACAGAGGTAACGATGCATAACTGTGTCAGTCCAGGTTTAAAAGAGGTGGGAGAATGCTTTTTAATGCAGCTGCTTGAATTACACTAAACTTTGTGTTTTTAAATGGTTTGTGAAGTTCAAGTTGTTGGAACATTTTCTCAATCCATCAACAAATAAATGAAAAAACATCTGCTCCAGTAACCAGATGAATGTTTC
This sequence comes from Pseudochromis fuscus, assembly GCA_900323345.1. Taxonomy (NCBI): domain Eukaryota; kingdom Metazoa; phylum Chordata; class Actinopteri; family Pseudochromidae; genus Pseudochromis; species Pseudochromis fuscus. The sequence continues at coordinate 36,692 of OOFC01002273.1, read as the reverse complement.
TGTCCTGCACTATGACTTTGTAAAATCCCTTCAAACTGTGTTGAGATTTATTTTAGATTCAAAAATAAATTCTTAGTCATTTACAATCGTCCAATGAAAATCTGATCAAACTGAATAAATAATGAGCCTGAACTCACTTGTCGATTTTTCCCTCGGTGCTGTTCAGGAGGTTCATCAGCTTCTTCTGCGCCTCCTCCAGCATCTCCTGCCTCACGTCCACTGCAACACAAACACAGAGGGATGAGAGCTGATGTTCATGATGCACACGTGTCCATCATGCATCAACACCACATTCAGGGGCTGAACATCTTGTATGAAAAGAGCATCTTCCCAAAAGCACAAGTTTATTCAGCAGCATCTGTCTGCTCTGAAAGTCTCAGCATCCAGATGGAAAAATATTTTGTTTTTTTAACCTGTTTCTTAACTTTCAACTCGCCAGAAACAAACCCGACTGTTCAGTTTCTGTGGGACTGAAGCTGCTGTCGTCATCCATCTGCTTCTTGAAAATAACTGAAATCTTCTTCAGCCGTGATCATTACCATGTGATTCATGATCTAATTTTTGTGTCCGACTGTAAAATATGAGGGAGCTGTTGAGGTTTTACGACTTTTTACCCCTTTGAAAATAAATGGAGGGGAAGAAAACATCAAATCTTGTAATGCAACATTTCTCTCTGGACAAAACATTTACATTTTGGCTTTAACTTTGTAAAAAAACCTAAAACTCAGGAAGATGATGACATTTCTTTCACTGGAGAGACTTGGGAAATGGGTGAAAAATCTTCCTTGTTATGTAGTAATAACATATTTATTTTATTTGCACACAAAATATGTATTAAAATGTAATAAGGGTTAATGTCTTTTCTTGCAGCCAAGACAGAAAAACACAGCTGTAGTGAAGTGTTTCACTCAGACTGCTCTGTGTTCAGTCTTACATCAGAGGGTTAAAGCCAGAGACACATTCTCACAGTTAATCAAACACTGGGAGACACAACATCAATTTTCCTGAAGGTGACCGATATGTAAAGCAAATAAAAAAGCCTCCTATCAGGTCTGGACAGAGTCCGAGCCGCCAGAAAAAAAACAGTCTGAGAATTTGCTGTGACGTCATGTGGTCGTATCTGATAAGAAATCTGCTGAGTGTGCAGAAAAAAAAGAGAGTTTTACAGTTTCACTTTCTACATGTGAGCAGCTTGTGATGAGGAGGCTGTCTGCTCAAAGGCTGCTGAGGAAGATCTCTGCTTTAACTTCTCAAAATGTTACAGCAGCCAAGACGAGACGTTCAGTTGAAAGATGCAGTTCATACAGAGCTGAGTCCGATGATGTGACTGTTTATTATGGAGCAACATGTGCAGAGGTGAAAACCATCAGGTCCTGTTTACATGTGGGTTTTATACAGAGATATTTGGGAAAATGTATCAAATACTATTTTCCATTATTTGGGATAAATTTCATGACTTTTTCCAACTTTCTCCAAGGAAACAGTTTTTCCTTTTTGGAGAAATAAATGTAACATTTTCTAATTTTTTTAAATAGTTTTTCAGTCAACTTTTAAAAACTAAACCATGTTAATTTGCTACGTTCCTTAATGTTTTAGTGTTAAATTTGAAGAGAGTGGAAACATTTTGTCACATATTAAGAAACATTTAATCAATTTTAGTCATTTAAGAGTAAAATAAAATGTAATCAATATTTTAAACCTTTATTTTATACATTTAGTGAATATCTATGTCTGACACAAATAATAAGAAATGTTCAAATGATGGCCTGAAGTCACATGATGATTATGTTTCAAAGGTCACCAGCATGATGACCTTTCCTCCAGGATACAGAAACCAGTGGAGGGTTAAGATGCATCCAAGGTGATCAGATCACAAGTGCAAACATCCACCAAGACCCACTGAGATCCCATCACTCCAGCCTCATGTGGAGGTGGTGTTGGACACATGTGACCACAAACCTTTGCAGTGTGAACACTAATGTGTCCTGATGCATCCCTCATGAGGATGTAGCAGACATCACGTCACCCATGCAGGACCGTTCCTCACCTTGTTTTTTCAGGTCTTCGATTTGCTCCTCCTTCAGGTCGAGCTGGTCGGTGAGACGAGACGCCGAGTCCAGAGCGGCGGTGGCTTCATCCAGATTCAGCTGAGGGACAGAAGAGGCATTTAACAACATCTGACCTCTCCAGTTTTCTTTCAACTGCAACTGTCATCAATAAATGTGAAGGAATAATAAATATGAAAAGAAATGCATTAAATCTTTGGGCTCCACTCTGGCAAAACATGAGGGATATAAATAAAAGGAATGGATTATCTGATCAGTTATTGGTTTGCTGGTTCACCTGCAGAGCAGATGCTTGCTCTTCCAGTTGTAAAGCTTTTCTTCTCCACTCCTCCTTCTCCTTCTTGTGCTTCTCCAGTTCTGCAGAGTACATGGCTTTCTCCTCTTGTTGGAACTGCTCTAGCACCATCTGCAGGTTGGACAGCGACACTGCGTACTGGTTGACCTGATCCTGAGAGGTCCTGAGTTTGATGAGAGCGTCGTCCCTCTGCTTCACCACGCTGATCAGCTGCTCCTGCAGAGACTCCACCTGCATGCTGGCCTGCTGGCTGCAGACGGGGACAGGGAACATTGTGTGGTGTCATGGACTTTTGTATTTATTCATAATTCACACTGAGGAGAGATTTCTTACACAGTTCACATTTTTATTTGTACTTAATGCTGTGTTACATTTAATTTAAAGGATCACAGGGTCACTTGAAGCTAACCTGGCGTTCTCCACGGCGGTCGACGATGTGGTCAGCTTCTCGTCCAGCTGTGCCACCCTCCTGCGCAGCTCTGTCTCTCTGTCCTCTGCAGCGAGCGCTTCTCTCGTGTACGAATCCTCGATCTCCAGCAGGTGATTACGTAACCGCTCCAGCTCCAAGTTGAGACGTTGTTCTTTATCCCTCACGTGCTGCAGCTGGAAACAACAGAGACCATGGAAACAGGCTGTAATCTAACCAGTAAGTTTACATTTTCAACACTGTGTCTATGGCATTATACAGTTCTGATGAATCTATGATGTGATTTGTGACAATATGATGAAGTCAACTGGAAAATTAACATACGACGAGCTGGATTTTTCCTCCTTGTTATATTGGCACAGGGTGGAAATGTGTTCAACTGGCACAATTTAGAGTGTAGATGTTTTGGACTTTTATGCTATAAATATTGAAATGTGCCAAAATCACCTAGTTCCTGTTTTGTATCAGGATTCAGGGAAAACTGTTTTGTCAAAGCAAATATTAATGAGCACAAAACTGTATCAAATTTGTCTTTTTATTTAGTGATTGCAGGTTTATTTTTCTGTGCATTTATTTCACAGTTCAAGGTGCAGAGTGTGAATCTCCTCCTCTTACCTCCGACTGTATCGCTGTGGTCTCCATCTGTTTCTGTTTGAGCGCCATCATCACCTGATCCCTCTCCTGCTGGAACAACACGGCTTTCTCCTGCATGGACTTCATCTCATTCAGGAGCTGATTCAGCTCACCAGATTTACCCTGAGTCGTGAACAGAGTAAACAATAAATGCAGAAGGTCTGAAATGACACTGATGGCTCCACTTTCTTCATCAGAGATCAAGTCAGAATGTATTCAACTGAAGATGTATCTACCTGCTCTTTGTCTTTGAGCATCCTCTCCACAGTCGCAGCCTTCTCGCTCACCGCGCTCAGTTCGAACTCCTTCTCCCTCAGCAGCAGTGAAACCTGCATGTTGGTTTCCTGCAGCGCTCTGAACTCCGACTCTTTCTCCCGAGAGCGCGCCGCCACCGCCTCATTCTCCTCCTTCAGCTTCCTCACGTCCATTTCCAGGATGAGAGCTCGCTCCTTCAGGTTGGTCACGGCCTGCTTCAGCACCTCGTTGTCGTTCTCGCGGTTACGCAGAGACTCGCTCACTTGGATCAGTTGGTCTCCTTTGGTTTTGATGAGCAAGTCTTTCTCCCTCACCGACCTCTGCAGGGCCTCCAGCCTCTCCCTGACCAGCCGGACCTCCTCGGCCTGACTCCTCTGCTCGCTCTCTGAGGCTTGTGCTGAGTTGGAGAGCCGGTGGTTGTTCTCCTGAAGAGTCCTGATCATGTTCTCCTTCTCGGTCAGCTGCGCTCGCAGGTGCACAAGCTCTGTCTGCACTTTCTCATTGTTTACAGGTGGAGCCGTCTGGTGGCTTGGAGCCTCAGCAGTGAGAGATGGAGCAGTGGACTGAGCGGTTACAACCTCCGGAGGCTGTGCTACACTGTCCAGTTTACCCAGCAGGACATCCTTGGTGCTGCTGAGCTGCGTGATGGTCTGCTGGACCTGAGCGAGCTCCAGACTCAGACTCCCCAGCCTCCTCTCCTTCTGCTCGTAGCTCTGGATCAGTCGAGTGTAGTCCACCGACAGCTTGGAGCTGCAGTCGCTGTCCGCAGACACCTGACTCTGCAGTTTGATCAGCTCCTCCTGCAGCTGGGCCGACTCGTGCTGCATGTTCTTGACGGTTGTGATCACCTGCTGCTTCCACTCCTCCATCTTCTTCACCTGCTGCTTCAGAGTGTCTCTTTCCTGCAGCAGCTCCTCGAACTGGTTGCTGCTGACGCCTCCGGAGCCGGCGCCGGACTCTCCTCCTGAGGACTGCAGGACGGTCACCAGGGTTTGGCACTTCTGGGTCAACGCATCGATCTCTATGTCCTTCTCCCTGATAATTCGAGACAGGTTCTGGATGGTCTCCTTGAACATCTCTTGGCTTCCAGAGGGGTCGCTCATGTTGGAGAGCCGCTGATTCTCCTGCTGCAGCTTCAACAGAGCTGCTTCCTTCCCCGCCATGATGTCCATGAGGCGGTGATAGTCAGAGCGAAGCTGGCTGTTCTCTCTGGTCTTCTCGTTAAGCACAGCCAGCACTTGCTCTCTCTCCACAGCGTACGCCTGCAGCTGCTGCTGGAGGAACAGGACATCCTGGCTGTGTCCTCCACCCATGGAGACTCTGGCATGAAGCGCCTGAATCTCCAGATCCTTCTGCAGGATCATCTGGGAGAGTTTGCCCACTTCATCGCGAGACACCACCAGCTGATCCAGCTGCTTGGTCAGCGAGAGGTTCTTCTCGTTCAGCTGGCTGATCTCTGTCTCTTTCTCCTTGATTCCCTTCACCAGTTTTTCTATTTCCACCTTCGACAGGTCGTGTTTCTCGTTGCCATTCTCCTGGTTCAGAGTCTGGGTCTTGTCCTCCTGCAGGATGACGTCTCCCTGCACAGGTGGAGAGACGGCACGGCCCCGACTCTCGCTGAGCTGATCGACCGTTTGCTGGAGGCGGGTTATCTCTTCGTCTCTGGCGTGAATGAGTCTGTCGTAGTTGAGCGCGGTCTGCTGGTGGCGAGCGTGGGCCTGTTCAAGCTCACTCTGCTGAGCCTGCAGAGACTGCTGAGACAGGAGGAGAGACGCCTGCTGCTCCTCCATCGCTCTCCTCAGAGTCTCGGCCTCCTCCTCCAGGCCTCTCCTGGAGGACTTGAGCTGTGTGATCTCCGTCTCCAGCTCTGTGATGATGTCCAGAGTCCTGGGCTCGGCCAGAGGTTGAGGTCTGCTCTGCTGGTCCCTGAGGCGATCGATCTCCTCTTTCAGATGGTTGTTCTCCTCCTTCATGCCTCCGAGCTGTTTGTCCTTTTCCTCCAGAGCCTGCTTGAGAGTTTCAGCTTCCTTCGTCACGACTGAAATGTTGTTCTCCAGCTCCACCTGTAAATCTGCAGCGTTCTGTTTCAAAGTTTCCATGAAGACGTCCTTCTCCTGCAGCAGATCTGTCAGCTGCTTCTGCCCGGCAACTGTGATGGACAGCATCTCGTTGGTGTCTCTGTGGTCGGACGTCAGCTGCTCCACGTCTCTCTTCAGCTTGGCTATCTCCGTGTCTTTCTCCTGGTTTAGTTTGATGGAGCGTTCCAGCTCCGTCTGTAAAGCCGAGGCGTCCATGGACCGAGCTCCAGTCAGCTCCTCGATGGTCTGCTGGTACTGTTTCACCTGCTCCTTCAGCGACCTCTCGGCCTGCGTCAGCTCTCCTTCAAGCTGATTCTTCTCCAGCTTCAAAGCTTCAATACGAGTGTCCTTCTCCCTCACGGTCCTGCTCAGAGCAGCCTGGCTTTCCTTCAGCTGCGTTGTCACTTCCTCCACTTTACCCAGCGTCTCCTCCCTCTGCGCCTTCAACTTCCTGTTCTCCATCTTCAACTCATACTCCTCAGACATCACCTTCTCGCTGGAGCTCCTCATCTCGTCTAGTTCTCTCCTGAGGTCCGACAGCTCTCTCTCCTTCCTCGTGAGCTCCTCTTCACCACCTGCCGCTCCTCTCCCTCCTCCCTGATCCAGCTCTGCTTTAGCAGCAGATAACTGCACCTCTCTCTCCTGCAGCGTCCTCTTCAGCTCAGCGACCTCTCTGCGAGCGTCACGGCTCTGCTCCTGCGTCTGTCCCAGTTTGTCTTTCAGCTCCTTCACCGTCTGCTCCAGCTGCTGTTTGCCCATGTGCAGGTCGTTGAGGGTGAAAGCGCTCTGGCTCATCTTCTCTTTCTGGGTCTCCAGCTCTCGCTCCAGCGCCCTCCTCTGGTCCTCGGCTGCGTGGAGCTCTGCAGTCACTTTTACAAGCTCTGCCTCGGCCTCCTTCAGCTGCTCCTTCACTGTGATCATGTGCTGGAGAAAAGAAACAAAAAGATGAAAAATAAATTGTTTTGCTTTAGGCTGCTGCACATTGAAGATAAAACTGATTCTTCTCGATCCTCAAATCCTAATGTTTGCGATTCTTGATGAACAAGATACTTTATTATTTTACTTTTAAGTATATCAATAAATAATACAGATCTCTGAGATTAGATTGGTTTCTAAACCGTACAAATATGCAGCCATATGTACGTGGGAGGATATTTCCCACCTCCTTAGATTTGCATGTGAAAATTACACTTCATAACAGCAACAGCATAATAACAAACAAAGTGTGATGGAGGAGATCCAGATGTAATTCCTCAAAGCTCAGAGGGAAGGGTTGTGTTACTGAATATATTTCTGTGAATATCAAACAGACGACTCCACAGTTTAATGTTCTGAAATGTGAGACCTGTGTCGCTTCCTGGTTTTGCTGGTCCAGCTCCTCCAGCTCAGACATCAGGGTGTCTCGTTCCTCCTCAGTCGCTCTCAGGACCTTCTCTCTTCTCTCCAGTTCAACCTTCAGATCTTCAACTGACTCCTCTTCACCAGACTGAGCCACACTGCTGCTCGCTGTTTGTTCTGCTACTTTCAGTCTCTCTCGCAGACTCAGCTGTGAACATGAAACCAACAAAATCCTTGTCAGTGTTCGCAAGTTCAAGCAAAGCAGCCAATCAACAAGAGCCCCGTGCTTGTTTTTTTTTTCCATCTGCAAAACCAATATTTCACTTGAACCTCAACATCTGCTCCTGTGGAAATCTATTACTGATCTTACTACTGATTTTTTTTCTCTTCGCTCCAAATAAACATGTTCAAATGTATCAGGTCACACATTCAGACAAACAGTAACAGGATCAATACGTCTCTACAGTTCAAATAATGGAGGATAAACAGACCTTTTCTTGTTCTAACTCATCCTTCTCTTGTCTCAATGTCCCAATGATGGTGTTCAGCTCTAAAATGTCTGCATGCTCGACCTCCTCCTTTGGTTCTGCCTGCAGTTGACATAAGAAAACTCATTAAACTAGAAACAGAAGACACTACAAATTAAACCATCATTATATATAATAAGTCTTTGTTTATGTTCATACTTGCCTCAGTCAGACTTTTCAGTTGCTCTATTTCCTTTTCTGCAGCTAGAAGATGAAGACTTGAGTTAATATGCAGATAATTTGTGGCAATGACGTGCAATTGATTCAAAGTTACTCCAAGAATCACAGACGGTATCAAACGGACCTGTGAGGTTGTTTCTCAGTGTTTGGATCTCGTGGTCGAGCTGGGCTTTCTGCAGAGCCTTCCCCTCCTGCTCCTGGACTCGAGTCTGGAGCTCGGCCACGGAGGCCTGCAGCCGGGTGTAGTTCTGCAGCAGCCCCACGTTCTCCTCCTGAACGTCGTCCTTCTCCAGCTGCAGCGACGCCTCCTTCCTCTGAGCCTCCTCCAGGTTTAATGACAGCTCGGCCAGCTGCTTCTCACGCTGCTGCGCCGCCTCCTGCAGGGACTGGATGGTTCTCTGGAGCTCAGGCAGTTTGGAGGCATCTGATGAGGGAGCAGGTTGACCACCACCACCTGGAGAAAAGCATTTAGAGGTGGAGTTTAATTTGTGTCTGGTACTTAACTACATAATTGAGATAACCAACCTGCAAAAGGACTAAAACTCTTTGGGAATTAAAGTCGTGATTTACACCTGAAACCTCTGAACCCTTCTCCCTGTTGCATGTCCACAGCTTCAATAATGAAAATCATAGTTATGCTCACCACTCTGCATCTGTTCCTCCAGCTCCTCAATCCGCTCCTCGTACTCCGCCAGCTCCTCTCTGTGCCGCCGGGTGACGTCGGCCATCTTCTGTCTCTGGGCGTCCTGCAGAGCTGCCAGTTCATGCTGGTGTTCGTCCACCTCCCGACTCATCTCATCTCGAAGCTCCTGTTTCAAAGCACCGTCAGCACCAAGGTTATAATCTCAATGTCCTCACCTTCTGAATACTCTGTGCTCCCGGAGTATTTAGGATGTATACTGGTAACAAGGAGCTACGAGAGTTACCTTAATGGTCCTTTGAAGCTTCAGAATCTCACCCTGGTCTCCATTACCACCTCCTGCTGCTGCTGCTGTTGATGCCTGCAATAAAAAAGGATAAATTAAGCTTATACAACTCAAGTCTGTGATGCACAACAACTTCTCTATATACTGTGTAGTTTGTTTTGTACAATTCTTCAGCGGTCCTGACGTTTACCTCCCTGGAAACCATCCACACTTTTACCTGAGACATTCTTCTCCAATGCGCCACCTCGGCCTCCAGGCGCATAACTTCTGTGGACAGCCTGTTGATCTCCTGCTGCGACCAGAGGACGTCGCTGAGGTCGACGTCGTCACCGTGGAAGCCCTGGTGAGACCCTGAGGGACGGGACAGGAAAGTGGAAACAGACGTGGAGGTAGTAGTCGAGGAGGAGGTGGTGACGGGCAGCAAGGCCGGACCGACGGAGGCAGACTGGGCCGACTGCTGCAGATTCTGGACTTCTTCTTGGAGACCACTCTGTCGAGCTTTCAGGTGACTGATCTCCACCTGGGGAAACAAAAACAGATCCGAGATCAGCATGAACTCGGGAACTTTAATCTGTCTGAAGATCACTCAGCTGATCCAGGACATAAAACTGTTTTTGTGTTTGTCCAACAAAGCACGACCTCTGAGTCTGGTTTACACATCAAGTAAATCTATACAACTAAAAATTCTTTACAGTCTCCACCAAACTAAACAGTAGTACTGATGTGACAGTATTTTCTGTTAACTATATTATATGTATATATTGTTGTTTACTCTACAAAAGATAAGAATTGAGTCTCAGACCACCTCCACATGTGGTTTGAGTGATCGGATCTCAATGCATCATAGTTCACACATGATCTGATCACCCGAGACGCATCTTAAAGCCCAGTGTGAACGGGGTCACGGACGCTGTGTACGTACATCTTTCTGCTGCAGCAGGCTTCTGTATTCTGCTGACTGACGTTTGTTCTGGATCTCCGCTGCCTCCAGCTTCTCCTCCAGCTCTGCATAAAGCTTCCTCAACCTGTCGTACTGCAACAATGAGACAGAGAGAGAGGAGACAGGAGTCAAGTAATAAAATGGAAACATGCAGAAAATTAGCATCAAGTACAGAGCAAAGAGCAAAAAGAGAGATGACAGAGAGCTCTTCAGCTGGACGGATGCTCGGCTGATTGATGTCCGGTCGGCAGCACTCAGCTCCATTTGTTAACACTAACATCAGCTACATAATACAGTGTGTAGCTTCATTCTTAAAATACCTAAAGAACTCCACACAACAGCTGGGTGGCGTAGCTTTCAGCAGCTGTTATTCTAAAGTGGGAAACAGGCTGTTGCATATCTGCTGAGGACTATTTTTAGCCTCAGATTACAATATATTTACTGAGGATTCACAGAAGCAGGATGATGTATGGAATCAGTTACAATGTGTCGGCTGATGGGAAATGAAAGAAGATGTTGTCCAGTGGAACAAGGTTTTAACAGCTCTTGGATAAATTAAGCTCTAAGGCCCAAAGGAAGAAGAATTTCAAATCTTTGGAGAGACCATATTTGTTGGAAGGTTTGAGTCGATGTTTTGACTTTTTCAGGACATTTTTGTCCAACTAGAAAAACACAGAATGCAGGTAATGTTATCCATGAAGGATGGTCAAGATGCTCATTAAACATTTAATATAATATAAATTATATGTTAGAAACTATCTATCACATTCCTGTAAGTGTGAAATTGTCATTTTCAATTGTGAAATATTCGGGCAATACTTTTTTTCCATTGGATAAAGTCAATTCTTCCTTTCAGTGATCTGGTGGGAGGAGTTAGGGGCGGGGTTAGTCTGACTGACAGCTCTGGGCTCCAATAAGATCCGAACTCCAGTCTCAAACCCATTGGACAGTGTCCTCGGGTTCAAGGGTCAGACCCGCCTCCTCACTACCTCCACACACCAACGAGTGACGTCATATTAGCTTCGTACATTTCTACAAAAATTCTATCATAATAAGCAGATGTCACAAAAGCATCGTCAGTATAGTTTTAATTAAAGCAGAACTGTACAATAACTCGATACACATGGATAATACTGAGAAAAAAAAGGATTTATTTTCACCTGAACAATGATCCTGGACATAACCAGGTAGTTTTGTTGACTAAACCAAAGCAAACAGTGACTGAGCCAGAAAGCCTCCCTCTGGCAGTGAGTCCTGAACACAAAGATTTTTTGGCTTTTCTCTGGGACTGATCAAACACAGACTGTTTATACTTAATGATAATAATAATAATAATACCAATCGCTGCAGGGCCCTGGTGCTGATTGTTACTTCAGCACAACAACAAATCCACTGTTAATGTTATGAGATACATTTGTGCTTTCTCTGTAATGTCAGGTCAGAAAGTCTCCGGTGAAGACTGCATGTGAAGGTGACAGCGTGCAAAGACTAACCTCAGATTTCTGTGTGGCAAACGCAGTCTCCACTTCAGCCAACTTGGAATTGGACACCTGCAGTTCTGTGGCAGCATCTGTAGTTACAAGGAAAAAATAGCATCACTGGTACAGACACTAACACAGTGAGAGTACTCTGTGCACTAAGCTAATGAAGCAGAAACATATAGGAAGAAATGCATAAAATGATAATTAAAATGTATTCCTGTTTAATAGCAAACAAACACCTGGATTATTTTATTCAGATTTACATTAACAAAGAGAAACATAGTAGTTTTCTGCGTCTCTCTCAGTCACACACAGATCTGTTTACTAGGCTCACAGGACAAACTAACAGTGAGCAGGTCAACATGCGTCACACACGTCGTCTGAACAATGTGGACAAACAGCCAGCACAGTCTACACAAAACATTCATTACTGCACAAACGCAGCTTTAAACATCTCCCGTTTTTAAAAAGTTAATTCAAAACTCCGCCCTGCAGTGATAAGAATTCACACTTGTGCTTTTTGACTGGAGCTGTGAGTTGGAGATCTGTGGCCAAAGTTCTCTTCCAGTCAATACTGTCACTTCATCGTCTGTCTGCTTTTGATTGATGCTACTTTAGGGTTTAATATGACTGAATCTGTTTGATGTGGGCTCTGAGATTAATCCATGTTGACTTGGTGAGCCCTGACTATGCTTCAGAACCAGGGAAAATGGAAATGATTTAAGCTTTCCACTGGGAAACACAGAAACAATGTCATCAATCTATGTTGTTTCCTAAAAATCTGCTGACATGAAAGTGAGACTGATGTGTGTTACACCCAAACAAACTACACCTTCAAAGACAAGGTTGTTGTTCGAGTATTAAACTGTTTAAGTCATAATTCTACTGGCTCAACATTTATCTTTGGGTTTTTTCTTGTTTCTCTACAAAACAAACTTTCAGTGCAAAGTGTTGACATTTCCCTCTGGTGATGACAGCTCAGCAGTTTTCTTAGGGACTGAATGTGCATAAAATACTCCAGCTGAGTGTCTCACAGTCCTCTGAAAGACCAAAATTCTTGTTTATGGGACTCAGTTTAGGACCATTTTATAGGCCACTATTTCCTCTGTGTCCATTTAGCAAGGTAACTACCTCATTTAATCACTGTAATTTAGCTTTAATGATGTCTTTGACTAATATAAGTGTAGTTAAGGTGCGACAGAAGTAAAGGATGAATATTATGACCTCAACTTTAAACAAAACAGGAACACTTATGAAACAAAATGACAGCTGCATTATTATCATCACAATTACACTGTTTTATTAACCAGGTAAAGTACAAACTAGATACTAGAGGTAACCTGGAAAGTGTGTTGTGTGCTACAGGTGTGCAATTAAACAAACTTACCTCCGACTTCTTCCACCCCTTCCAGTAACATGTCTTTGGTAAAGTTTGATATCTGGCCGGTGAAAGACGACAGGCTGCCGCCCACCTGGCCCAGAGACTGGCCCAGGCCAGAGCCAAGTCCTCCCAGCCACGATGACATCCTCACAAAGGACAAAAAACAAACAAAAACAAAGCAGGACCGCGGAGGACGGGGGGAGCTAGCCTCGCTTTGACTCGACAGACGACGCGGTAAGGTCGGTCATCAACCTCAGCTGCAGGCTCTCCACCTCAGGGACGCAGGAGACTCCAAAAATACACTTTTTCTTGAAGTAACACGGTGTCTGTTCGGGCTGACAGACGCTCATCTAGCTAACACTCAGCCCGGCTAGTAACAGCTGAGGGTTCGTCTCAACGAATCCGTCGAGTCAAGCCAGTTAAGCGACATTTTACTAACGTCACGCAGCTAAAACTTTGAATTACGACCTTATCGAGGAGTATGAGTCCTCCGCGGCCGGTGGGAGCGGGTTATCCAGCGGGTTTCAGCCCGTCTACACAACACAGCGCCCTGAAAGTGCCACCTCAACTGCAGCCATTATCAGCTCCTCTGTGCGGAGGCTGTCAGGTTTGACGTGGACACCGCGAGCGGCCGCGGTGCATTGTGGGATACTGGAGGACCAACAACTCCGTGGTGCGTTCAAGAACCGAGGGCGCTGGAAGGGTCAGACCATTGTTCTTATGTTTAATTAATGTAGATCTAGTAAAAGACTATAAATAGTGGATGTCCCACAAAATATATGTAGCTATCGAACTGACAACTTTTTAACACGCTTGATTTTATAGAAATTTTTCAAATGTATTAATATGTTTCAATATCAATTAGTTTTTGTTTAGTTATTATTTATGCACATTTAAACTTAAGAGAGCACAAAAATATTTTCGCTATTGAATTGATCATCCTTTAACACAACATATTTTGTAGAAATAATATTAATATATTGATATGTTTTAATCTTTATTTAGCTGATTAGTTATTTATTTTAGTTTTATTATGTTTTTATTATTTATTGTACTATTTTTATTGTTTACATATTGTAACCTGTTTTATTTATGGGTTTTCATGTAATTTTGTGATTTCAAGTCTTCTTTTATAGTTTTTATGCCTTCTTTTAAGGGTTTTATTATGAAGGCTACTGTGTAAAGCACTTTGTAACCTTGTTTCAAACAGTGCTATATAAATAAAGTTATTATTATGCACATAAATGAAGAGTGTCCAAAATATTTTAGCTATCGAACTGACAACCATTTAATGCACTACATTTTGTAGTGGTGTTTTCTTCACAAATAAATGATGATATTCTTCCAAAAGAAACAATTCATCTTTGTTGAGTTAATTATTTATCATATGCAAGTCAAAGCAAGTTTTCCACTAGTATCTAGAAAAATACATGTGCTGTTTATTGTCTTAAATTATTATATGACCTGCAGCTGATAGGGCTGAGTTTACACACACATCACCTTATGTGTGTGTAAACACTCAGTTTTTAACCACATCACAGATTTCATGTTATGTAATATAATACATGGTGCAGTGTATTGGTAGGTGGTTTAGAATAAAACGTCTGAAAACAGATTGTTTTATTTTTAACTCAACAGATCTTTTAGTCCAATGAAAAAAAAGCACGTCTTCAGTCATATTGATCATCTTCATGTTTGGAGGTAAAAGGTTGAGGTTGCAACCCTCAAAACATCATCCCATCATGATGTCACCATCATGTGGTGTGGGTGCGTTGCTGTAGGACAGATTCACACGTCGCAAAGAAGGTGGCATCATGAGGAAGAAAATAAATTGTGGATAAATTGAGCGATGAAGCTTCTTTACATGTTTAAACCAAAGAGCGGGCACATAACCTGAGCTGTAGGCCTCATGGACTGGTGAACTGTCTTTTAAATAATTCCCCATTACGTGGCTCAGATGACGTCTTAGAAAAGGACCAGTCTGCGTTGTTTCTTCTAACTTGTTTATTAAAAGATTTTTTTACAGTGTTAAATACAATCTCTCAGGAGAACAGAGATCTGAAAGCAATGGTGAGAAGAACGGATGTAAGATCATTTTTGTTTGGTGTTCATTCAGGAGACAACCAACACAATATATCACTCTGTAATTGTTTTAAAACGTAGTGCAGCTTTTTAGCTGTCGATCTTCAGTTGGAAACAATAAAGAATAAATCAGAGGCAATCTCTTCAATTTGTAGCATATCTGTGCAAATCAGGGAGAGTCAGGTCCCAGAGCCCATATTCCAGCAGCTTCCTCACACTGAAGGCTGTAGATAAACATCTTTAAACACCACAACCAGAACATTTAGGTCTATCTTCCATCAGGATGACCGTGCATTTCTGGTGTGTACGTCAGAAGGACAATCATGACCCAAAGGTGCAGCACCGCCTGGAAAACAAGTCGGTGAATGAATTAAAGATTTTTCTAACACACTCTCAAACAAACCACTTCTCTGACGAACACTCACCATGTACAGGATAACAAAAACTCTAGCCATAGGGTAACGTCTCAGGAAGATCCCCAGTCTTATGCTGTGAGAAAAGAGAAATATAGTTGATCACTGGTGACAGAATTTCATGGGGGAAACAATGTAAATATAGCACAGTGACTGGTTCTGGAAAAGGACGAAGCAAGCCGGGCTAAACAATGAGGCCAATGCAGAAGTGTAAAAAAGTGCAATACCAGTGATGGCCACTAGAGGCCGGCTCTAAAAAAACTCTCATTTGAAAATCATTTAATCAATAAGGAGATATTAGGCTTCAAAAAGAAAAAGATTTAGGGGAGTTTAGCTCGATGAATAAAGCCTATTCTACTCTATTTGACAGATCTGGTCTCCACTGAGCCGAAGTCGAGTCTCATCCACATTGGGCAGTGTCCTCAGGTTCAAGGGTCAGACCCGCGTCATCTCTCCTCAGAGTCCACACACCGACGGGTGATGTTACCCAGTGAAAGCTCACCTGAAGCGGTCGATAGTACTGGCTGCCTTGCGTACTTTGCCGTACATTCCTGGACTGTCCTGGTCACTAAAGAGCACCGGTGTGTTTCTTTGTCGTGCACCTGAAAATAACAACAAAATAGCATGAATCAAAATCTCTATTTTACCACCTTCATTATCACCAAAACCAACAAATGAAAACCAGCAGAGGCCAGTCTCTCCTACCTGCTCCCTCCAACCCGCTCATGTTGATGGTCGGGCCCCCGCTCTGTCCTCCCTGCGCGCTCTTCAGCTGCTGCTCCAGACGCTCCAGCTGGAAGACCAGGGAGCTCTTCTCTGTGCCCAGAGCCTCCAGCATCGTCTGCTTCTGGATCAGCGTCTCCGTCAGCTGGTGAAGTCGATTCTCCAGCTCTGTTTGGCTGCTGCTGCTGAGAGTCTTGTTGGTCAACTGGAGGAGTCGAAACACAAATGAATCATCAATATTAACGGATATTGGTAAGGGTAGATGTTACCAAAGTCTGGGCCCCCTGATTTCAAGGCTGTGACTGAGTGTGTGTGTGGGTGTGTGTGTGTACTGACCTGGTTCCTGAGTTTTTGGATTTCATCTTCTCTGTCTTTG
>OOFC01002269.1:5995-22116 GCA_900323345.1 Pseudochromis fuscus | reverse complement strand
AATAATTAACCAATATTAATCCATATATAAGGCGCATCGGATTATAAGGCGCACTGTCGGTTATTGAGAAAATTAAAGGTTTTAAGGTGCGCCTTATAGTGAGGAAAATACGGTACTCGCTTCGCTTCGGCTTTGGTGCATTTACACTGTCAAAAAAGTACCTGGAACTTGGTACCTGGTACAACTTTTCATACCTCCTCTCCTGCGGTTCCAAAAAAAGTACCTGGTCAGGTCGGAGCAGCTACTAAAATCTTATTGGTTGGAATCGTCACTGCGTCGTTGCGTCATCACTGTGTGGCACGTAATCTGTCCCTACGAACACGCGGGCATTTTTAAATCTTCAGCAAACCGTGCAGACGTGTTAGAAATCCTGCCCCATGGACTCAAGACGAGGTGCAAACCTTTCTGTCATTAGTCACCGATGAGAAAATTCAGCTGGAGCTGGACGGCGCAGTCAGAAACGAAAGAATCGCATAAAAGATGACGTCACGAATGACGACCAGCTACACGGAGGAAGGACTATCCTGAGCAAAGTAAATGCAACCGAGGGGGACCGATACCGAGCGATCTGAGGCGAAGCAAAGCGAGTAGGTACCAGTGAAAATGCGCCATGTGAGTACAGTAACAGTAGAAATATTTAAAACAAGGTCCTATAAAGCAGTCAGAAATATGTTGAAGTGCAGTGTGTTCTACATTTCTCTGTGCCGCTAACAGTGGGAGACGGTCTGACTTTACTGGAGGCTGCAGATCTGTGAAACACAACAGACTTTTCAGCAAGAAAGGAAATGTTTTATCTTTAACTTTCTTTCTAGTTTAGAACAAATGGGATGTGGGTCATCTGATTAAAAAATAATTCAATTTCAACGGCCTGAAATATAAATATGTTCCAGCTGTGAGTACTGCAGTAGTCTTACCAAAAGAAAATGTGATATCAAGCATGCAGCTAGCACAAAAGATCCAACTACCTACACCACGACGAACAATCTGGACATCTCATGAGAGTTTGAGGAGACCGTTTTGGGAGAATAATTATCACACCCACACACCCCCAAGGAGAGAAAATACGGATATTTGTGGGTGTTTGCAACAGTTTGTGCCACAGCAAATGTCACATGAATCTGGGATGAAATTGCAGAACAAAAGGTAGGAAAAAAAAATAAATTACCGGCTGGTGGTCCAAACAGCAGAGTGGGAGAAAAAATTAATTGTCAGCTACAGTAATGTAGTGTAGTGTGTCAGCTGCACAACACGAGCCATTTCATTTCAAGCCTAATCTCATTTCAGTGCAATGTAAAACTCACAACACAGATGGAAGTTGAGCAGCATCTCCCTGTGCCAGATTAAAACTGCTGCCTCCAGTGAGGTTTTGTAGCTTAGGCAGTTTTAGGACTTATCTTCTGCCCCACCCCACCCCCCGAAAGCTTGAATGGAGTTGGAAACACCCCCTACCAAGTCTGAGAATTTATAACATTGTGACAACCGCCCATCCCCCGCTCATTTCATTAGACTGAAAAAAGGTCGACAACCTCTTCAATCTGAAGGAGCCGGCCTCTTCTTGATTTAAGCTAGTCTGCAAACAATGCCCAGTTAATAGATTCTGGGGGAAAAGTCTTGATTCCTGTTTTTCTGGCGTTGCTTTGTGGGCATTTTGCAAAGTGTGTAGCGCGGCTCGGCTCCGGGGTTTATTTGCAGGACGAGAACATGTGAATCAAAGCAGACAAACTCGGCTCCTCAGTGGTAGCTGCAGTCATCTGATGGGATACCGTGCTGGCTGCTGTAGGATGGGATGAATCACACTGGCCCTGGGCTTTATCAATATAACTGTCTGCACCATCTAACAAGTCTGCCAAAACATTTTAACAAGGTTCAGCTTCGAGGTAAGAAAATAAGTTTCTTGGTGTCGGTGCAGCACAGCACTGACTGAATGAATGATCGCTGCGTTGCAAAGAGATGACGCTTCTTCTGGATTTTTTAAAACACTGCCGTCTACAATTGTTTGAAACCACATCTAAGGATATTGGATATTATCTAAACCTCTGAAAGAGCCCAAATAGATGTGCTCTGCTTCCTCATTCAGTTGGGTCACTGATAAACACAATCCTGGCTGCGTGCCAGTGAAAAAATGCTGACCTGCGTCGTAAACACTGAGCTGTGAAAGTCAGTATGCTGCTGCTGATGGGCTCTTAAGACTAGCACTATGTCATCATGTCCATAAGCACAGCTGGGCAACACCTGTTAGTGGAGAATTCCCAGCCCAATTCACAATTTACCCCGGCCTTGCCACCGCCATTAGTTCGCGAGCTAATTTACCTCCAGATTGCAATGGCTGGTGTTTATGCCACATACAGGGATCACATTAAAACTGACAAAGACGGGTTAGGTGTACTCACAGATTATCAATGTAACATTTAACCTTGCCCTGTAATCCAGTACGATACGAGTTACAGCGATAGTACATCTAAATATATGTCGTCTTCTTGCTTCCAAAAAAAAAAAGAAAAGAAAATGGACTTTTAAATATAACACTTCTGCCCAATACTCCAAAGACCAAGGACATGCTTTTGCCTGATTTTTCTCAGGACTGTCTGGAGATAACACTGGCTCCAGCACTAAGAGGGAAGGTGATGGTGCATGGCGACAGGAGGTGTGAAAAAGACAAGGACAGTGGAAAACAGAGCACATAAAAACACAGATAAGATTGGCTTCATGGTGCTGACCTTCACTGAGTGCTGGCATGTGTACGTGCCTGTGCAGATATGTGTCCATGTGTGTGGCACATGTGAATTTCTGCCTCTATATGTGTCCATGGAGGTGGGTGTGCCTGCATGCCTATATTGACTTGTTGGTTAAATCCACAATGAGACTACAATAATAATAATAATAATAATCATAAAAAACTACAGAACTAAGAAGTGATGGAGGGAGGCTCCTCTTTTCCTGCTACTCGTTGAAAATCAAAAACAACGAGCGCTCTCCATTACACTCTGCTGCTGACAACTGGCGGGGCACGCTCTCTGAGGGGAACAGCGGAGCATGCCGCCGAATGCATGAGACAAATCATTTTTATCTGGGACCCCGGCGGGTATTGACAAACCAGGGATGCATTTAGATAGCCCAATTAAAATGGGGAAATGAAGCGACATTGAGGCACTTTACAGCACTGTGCCCCCTCTCTACCCTCTGGCCCCCTGCGCTCCCTGAAACCTCTCCAGAGACCGGCTTCCTTGCATACTGCGCTCAGCGAGAGGGTACGGGGGTGGCAGTGAACGCAAAGGAGCGGGTGGCTCAGACAAGTCGCTCTGAGGTGAAATATGCAATATGGGAGGCGGCGATGTTTGTGAGAGGTAACAGCGAGCCCAAGTGACACAGCGTCGTTTGTATTGTTTCATCTTGCTAGCCTGATTTTTTTCTTTTTTTTGCACAGTGCTCTTGAGGAGTAATAGTGGATGCTCCAGGACTTAGGATAGATCCCCCAGTGGGTGACGGGGCATATAACGGGGTCAAGAGAGGCGTGCAGGACGAGGAACTCGATGCATCTCTGTAACTTCAAAGGGTAAGTTGGCAATCAATGATATGGATGTTGGCTTCATTTATCCAAACGTGTCTTAGCGGCTGACCTTCAGTGTCATCCACTTCCTTCACTCAAGCCCACACGGTTTAATTCACTTCCTTTCTCACCTGAATATGACTCCCTCTGGTCTAATTTTCAGACCTCTATTTGTCTTTTTGATCAATGATCATTCCACTGAGATTACAGTCAGGTGCTTTTTTTTTTTTTAAGAAAAGATAGCCATCTCAGCACTGGCACACACACCAAAAAAAATCCCATTCATCAGATTCTTTCAAGTAAAGTAAAAGGTTATGAGACTACGATGTCTCACCTTCTTTGTAGGGTGATAGCAAAAAGACCATCGGTCTTTCCCCCAATGAAGAAAAAGTCAGTGTGAAGAAAGAGCAATGCTGTGGTGTGCTGCGACCAGCTGTTCAGCAGTGTTACATTTCACAGGCTACAGCCAACAGATCTGCAAAGATGCAAGCTGTTTCTACAATGCAGCCTACTTTGTGAGGCTATTGTGAATTATGTCTGCTGCTTTTACTACGTGCTTCCTCCGAAATGCTGATAGACCTGTTCTGTTCTTTAGTTTAAAATCGTATCCTTCAAACTACTTTTTTTTACCATCGTTTTGTTTTTTTTTTTTTTTGCACACCATTTTCTAAAATGAAGCTGATTTGCTTCAATTCTGACCACAGAATCAAAGAAAAACATAAAAACAGCCAAACAAGAAAATGCGCCCAGAGATTAAGACCTCGGGTGACAGTGTAAACGGCGTGTAGATGCCGTTTTGGGAGCCAAAAACGCTACTTTTTGAAAACAGGTGGGAGTGGGAAAGTCTGAAGACGCCACCCGCTGTGTCTCCAAGTGGATGGCGAATACGCATTCTCCTGAAATGATGCCATTAGCCCCGCCTCTCCCTTAACCCGCATGTGCAACCCCCGACTATAATAGTAACAATGGCAGCGGCGTCGTGTTGGTGCTGCAGCAGCTACTGGGCTTGTTTTGGCTTTTACATGAAGAGCTTGTGAAACTAGACAACTACCGTGAGCAACGTGTGTGATGTTGTGGGGGTTGTTTTTACCTATTATGAGTTTAATGCACATGCTCCGTATCTTCTCCTCTGTCTTGGTGTGTTTCTGTGGCAACGTTACAGCGCCACATACAGGTTATTCACACAGAAATTCTCGGTTTAGGGGGAAATGTTTTAAAACATGTTTGTTTTCATCTCCGTGTGGACGGGGCCTAACAAAAAGCTAAAAATTCATTCCTCTTCAAAAAAAGGGTGAGGATGGCTTCTATATTAAAGCTCCCATTGAAATTAAAGGAAATGGGGAGATGGTTTTAAAAAACAGCATCAAAACAAGAAGAAAAGTTGAGCGCAAACATGCTCTGTACGGAAGAATGGGCTCAGCAGCAGCTAAGATGGAGCAAATATGGCATGTGCTGATGAGACTTTGATAAATCTGAAAAGCTTTCAGTGAAAGGCTTCTAATAAAATCCCCACAGAGCGGTCTCTCCCGACCGGAGGAGGCTGCACTCTGTCTCTGACAGGACAGACTTCCAGATGCTTTCCCTCAATAACATTTCTACCTCAAACAGAGAACAGGGTCTGAGCACTCAAGAAAATAAGCACGCTGACTGGCGACAGTGAAAAGTGTCAAACGCTTTTCAAATACACTCTAAGCTTTGTGGATGTTCTGTGTCAATATGTATTAGATTTCATCCGCACTGAAACACAAGGCGTGATACTGTGTAGTGCTTCTCACATTTCTCTGAAATATTCCCCAGAAACAAACCGGTGGCGTCCTAATAAAGCTTTTTATTATTCTAATAATTTGCCATTGGCATGCAGGAAAAACAACTTGGACACAATGGGACGCATTCAAAAACACAAATCAACTTTAACATTGTTAATAGCTCTCATTAGGAAATCTCCCCGAGCTTGCTTTGCACCAGAGTGCATCACTTGCTGGAATAAAAAAAAAAAAACGCAAAGGAGGGAGGGGAGTGAAATGATCCCCCCTGTTGGAGGAGACTGCTAAAAGGAAATAAACCACAAATTATGAGCTAGCTTCTTGCATGAATAACTGATAATAGGCTGAGTGCTTATGGCTTTTGCTGTGTAAATAAATAGTTTAATAGCTGATTGAACCATCATGATAGAAATCAAAAATATAACAATGAAGCAGGGTGTGTTGTTTTAACTGGAAAAAAGGTATTTTGTGCAACATCAGCTTCAGTTATGTTCTAAATGGAAAAAACTTCACATAAATTATAAAAATCTCCAATTCAGCTAATCACAGAGCATGCTGGAGCAATCCCCCCACCCCCCCCCCACACACACACACACACACACACATTTCAACAGATGAAAAGCCTGTCAA
This sequence comes from Pseudochromis fuscus, assembly GCA_900323345.1. Taxonomy (NCBI): domain Eukaryota; kingdom Metazoa; phylum Chordata; class Actinopteri; family Pseudochromidae; genus Pseudochromis; species Pseudochromis fuscus. The sequence continues at coordinate 16,176 of OOFC01002269.1, read as the reverse complement.
ATGAAAGAGTAATCCATCACTTGTGCCATTTTGCATTCGCAGGGTCGCTCTCTTCAACAATGGCCTGAGTGACAAGGAAAGATAAGGGGCCCTCTGTTGACCAAAACAGTAAAATGAGAACACAATGGCAACGTCCTGTCAACTCTTTTAGCTTCAAGAATTAAAAACTATATCGTGTTTTCTATTTAATTCGTATTTCATCCATGATTGTGAGTGGAAAATGGCTGATTGCAACAAATAAGGGCTGTGCTTAGAAATCAGAGGCATTAGGTGGTGGCTGCCCTGTAAATGAACAGCTCATGTTTTTAAAAACCCTCAATAAATAACACAATAAGTGACCGAGGCTGAGCGGTAATCTACCACAGCTTACAGGAACGCTCAGTGCTTTCTCTTCATCAACCATTCATAGCAGGGAGTAACAAATGGACTTGAACTGACTGGAAAGCTATCCCAAAATAATTAAGGAAATGAAATATTCAACATGAAACTTCTTAATATAGCATCAGTACCTCATAAATTTATAGAGAACAAATGAGCGGATTAATTTGGAGTGCTAATGGAGAAGAAAGCCAGTCATTTTCCCCTTTCTTCAAATTCATTTAGCCTTGTTAAGAGTTACACCTTCTATTACTTATCTGTGGGATTTCTGGTGCATGGCAGATCAGGCAAACTAGCTGCAGGGCATTGGTCTCCATCGTTTTTTTTAAAGGACTCTGGCTTAAGGAGCAAGCTAATAATGACTAAGATCTGAGTTTAAGTGCTCCAGGGGGGAAAGTGCATTTTTTTCGTAAATGTCCACAGCTCTCAGATTGAGGAGTTTCACTGAATGTAGAAGTACTAAAGTGCAAGGCTGAGGCAGGAACAAACAAAACACTGTATCTTAGAGACAGTTATGCTGCCTGTAGACTGGAGAAAATGCCTGCACATCCCATCCTGAGTTCACACCGCAATAGAAATTCAAGCCATGCACCTTGTAAAGACTTCCATTTCTCAACATAACCATCGGCATATCCACCTACACGTATTTGACAGGTTTTACATTATTTCACGGGCAAATTTTAAGGGTATCAAAAAGTTGAAGAAATGTCCTCCGAGGATGTCTTACTTATATATATATATTTTTTTTGCCTTTAGCACAATGTCTAAGCTTACTGAGACCTCTGGGACTTTGACAGTGAAGTCGGGACAACTGTCAGGTCGCTCTCAGACACCAGTGGATCATATGAGAGGAAACTTTAAGGATAAAGACTCATTCATACTTTCCACATGTGGGCGTTGGTGAAAGTGTCCGCGTGACGTAACTCTCGTCGTCCGACACGTCAGCAAGCGCTCGAGCGGACAGGTGCGGAGTCGACCGACTGTATTTTCTTTTGCGTTTTCTTGCTCTTTGTCGTACTCTTCTGCCAACATCGCCAAGCAACGTTGCTCCTCTTCTCGTTGTCGTGGGGTCGCCATCCTTTTTATTTTTCTGCTTCCTTGTTGTTACAGAAACCATTTTATTGTGTCCTCTTGTTCGTCGTTTCTTTGTGGCTCACAAACCAACCTAAAGCTCTACTCCGCCCCCTGCTGTATCGGCGGTAGTAAAATTCAAGTCACTAGTGTGCATGTGTGGAGCGCGTCTGCCAAGCGCAAAAAGGAAGTATGAAGTATGAAGTAATGGCGCATTTACACTGGTACCTACTTGATTCACTTCGCTTCGGTTTTGGCGCATTTACACTGGCAAACAAGTACCTGGAACTTGGTACCTGGTACAACTTCTCCTCTCCTGCGGTTCCAAAAAAAAGTACCTGGTCAGGTCGGAGCAGGTACTAAAATCTTATTGGTTGGAATCGTCACTGCGTTGTTGCGTCATCACTGCGCGGCACGTAATCTGTCCCTGCAAACACGTAGGCATTTTTAAATCTTTGGCAAACCGTGCAGACGTGTTTGAAATAACAACAAGAAGAGAAATGGCATCTGGTAGAAATCCTGCCCCATGGACTCAGGACGAGGTGCAAACCTTTCTGTCATTAGTCGCCGAAGAGAAAATTCAGCGGGAGCCGGACGGCGCGGTCAGAAACTAAAGAATCAGATAAAAAATGACGTCACGAAGGAAGGACTATCCTCGGCAAGGTAAATGCAACCGAGGGGGGCCGATCCCAAGCGATCCGAGGTGAAGTGAATCGAGTAGGTACCAGTGTAAATGCGCCATAAATGAATGGAGCGCGTCCGCATCCACGGAGCGCGTCGGTAGTCTGCTAGTGATGCCCCTTTCGCAGGAACTATGAATTAGGTTTAAGACTGGTCACACAAAATGGAAATTAAAAAGATTGTAAAACATAACACAAAAGAAAACAAAACAAGTTTTACTCTCTAAATTATTCATTACCTTTTATTTTACTCTATTGTTTCCCTTTAACCTTGTGGATGAAACAGTACATGATGAATAAACTGAACCCTCTCTCAGTTAACAAATGAGAGCATTTTATTCCTCAGCACAAGTGAAGATATTACAAATGAAATTAGATGGAAAGGTTCTTATCCTGGGTTTTGCATCAGAGTGTCACACTGGGCGTGGTGAGGGGATCAGCATTCCTACAGTTACTGAATTCCTCCAAGGCTCCCTGCTGTCTGCAGCAGTAAGTGGGCCACCATGTGAAGCACCCCTGTACAAGCCCACCTTCACAGCCTGAAATCAAATGTTAAAGCCGTGGCGTAGGTCACGCGGTGGTTATTGCTCGCCAGTAAACACAGCATGCCATCATGATCATGGATCAGACTTTAAGAGGTGCTGTACGGTTTAAAGTTAGACTGTTGAAAAAGGTACAGACGCCTCTTGTTCCACGATTTAATCTCTCTGCTCTGAGCCTTGTGGCTGATCCCACTGGACAGCCCCAAACTGAAATGGTAGGTGAACCGTGATGCAATTTCCCCCCAGCTTCTCCTGATGCATTTTGCCTGGTGTTCGCCCGTAAAGCGGCTTCCCGCTAGGAAAATGTTCAGATCACTACTGATCTCTTTAATGAGTTTTGCCACTCCGGCTGTATCTCTGACAATATTAAGAGCAGCACTGCAGTGGACAAATGCCACCTCTCTGTCACTGTGTGACAATGGGCCGGGTTACACTTGTCGTTTCAATGTGACCTTTGTGTTTGAATGTGGCGAAGCTGAAAACGCGTCAGACCACGCTGATGCTTCCACATTTGACTTTTAAATGTGAGCCATGTGTGCAGATTTATAATAAGATCTGGATTCTTTAGGACCTTCTTAATACAAACCCAAGCAAAGTGCAGGCTGTCTGTAAAATGATGTCCACCTGTTAATGAAATCCGACAGGAAAAGCATGTCAGGCAGTTGCAGGATGTCAGAGCTTCGCCTGGATCTCACATTTCAGATCTATACAGCTGAGAATTATGCAAGCTCCTCTCATCGTCTGCACTGAAAACACAGGTGTACCCACAACAAAAGAGCAGCATCTTAGTATATAATTTCCCACAGTATATAATTTATGCGTGATGATGAACAGCTAGTACTGGCTCAAAAGAAATTTCGAGACCTTTTTCTGAGAGATTTTAGAACAAAGGGTGAATGAAGTAAATAAATGTAGGTCTCAGACAGTGTAGACTTATGCTCTTAAATAATTAAATTATATGTACATCCAGACTAAGGTTGTACTTTAGGGCTTTGTTGACAAAATAATGTTAAGCTACAGGAAATGTAGGGTGGATTTCTTTAAAGTCTTCCCAATTATACAATGGTATTTCACAGTCAAACATGCTACTACTGTCCTTTCACCACAAGACATACTATCCAACAAAACCCGCTAACCTTTACACAGACAGTATTCCCAGTATACTGTGTCGGACTCAGTTACACTGCACAGGTGTTCGTGTTATTGTGTCCATTACTGCGGCAATAAAAAATGTTCTCGGGGAAAATAAGTCTTGTGGAAAACCAAAGCCTAATTTTCCTGGGAAGAGGTTTTGAAAATGTGTCACCAGATGGCCGATACTTGTGGGCGGACAAGCCGCCATGGCAGCAAAATATGTTCGTTGTGGAATTCAACTAACCCTGCGTCCCTTAAGTGACTATGCAAATTAGTCTACATGTCAAATACCCTAAACTAAATTGGCAATTTTAATCAAGTAGCTAAACACTAACTAAATAATGCGAGTGGGGGAATGAGAATAGTCTCTGGGGCAAATTATGACTCAAATTTTAAGTAGCAACTTGGCCACATCAAATCTTAACAATTAAAACTGACAAGGGCTCAACATTATTGAAATACTAGCCAACTGTAATCCAATCAGGAGTGCTTACAGCTTAGATTTATGGGTTTTTTCCCCTTTTGTCTATGTTATTAATCTCACATAGCTTACTAGTTGTGAAAAAACAAAGAATCCGCTACAAGTCTACAAGCGTTTTCTGGATACAATAACACAAAGGCTTCAATTTGCAAGTGCAAACACGCCTGTAAAATCCAATCAATACACATTATTGGCTCAGTGAGGGCCAGGATCTGAACGAAAACAAAGATCCAGTCTAAAGGGAAATCCTTTGAACTCTTTAACTTGGAAATCTGAAACGAACATTTCCTGTTAACTCTCCGGCAAAAAAAACCCCTTTTTATTCGCAATTTATGTCAAACGGAGACCACACTACAATTTCCAATATGTAAAGGCTACATGACATCAGCTTTCCACAGGCACGGCACCCCTAGTTAAGATGAAAATAATCAGAGCGGACAAGAAATTACAAAAACATGCTGTGACCTTTCAAGTCTGAAGGGGAAAGGCTGTGTATACATTTACAAAATGTGAGGGGACACCGAAAAAAAAAAAAAAAAAATTCCATCACAGAAATTGGAGTGTGACTAATGGGCAGTGAAAGAGCTGGTCTGTAACCTGAACTCCAAAATAATCTTGCTCAAGTCTCCATGGCCACTTTGGGGGAGCAGTGGGGGGTTTGACAAGGGGAATGGAGGACCACCTGCACACCCAGCGGAGCCAGCTCTGTACTGGCACCACCATTTGTTACGCTCTAGATTCCCATTACTTCAGAGCTAGGTTTGCTGGGAAATCCATCTCCCGGTGTCATGTTTATCAAACTTCTATGCAAATGGCAAAGGTGGAAAGGGGAGGGCGAAGGATGGCAGTCACACAGGGAGCTCCAAAGGATAGAGATGTCTTTACTTAAAGCGCAAGAAATCCAGTGTATCAAAGAATGCAGATGCACCGAGCTCTTATCTTGCACTTCCTATGTTAACTGGAAATATGAAATATTTTAACATAATTTTTTAGGACAGTGTGAAGCCTAAGATACAAGCTTCCACATTTAAAATTATAAGTAGCAGCATTATGTGCATGTAAACCAGCTTTAGCCAGTGTCAGCCATAAATTTAATAGGCACTTGACACACTCTGAAAGCTGCTAACAGAGGTAATATATGCTGTGCATTAGAGGACGGCATTAGCCAAGCCTGGACTGAACGCCAGCTGAGAAACACTGCAGTAAACAGACTGGACACTTTCACTTAAACCAATAACAGAAAAAAAAAGAAAGCACTTGGAGAGCACACACCTCCGCCAAGACATAATCCAGCTTCACTATTGCTGTAGACTGAACACTGTTGCCCTCTTGTGGTGAAGTAGCAACACTACCTTAAATTTCTCTCAATTGTTTTCAAACAGAATCCCGTCCTCTGATCTTGATATAAGGTAAGAATAATATTATTTATAATTATAATATAATTTATTCGTCCCACACCGGGGAAATTCTTCTATCACAGCAGCAAAAACAGGAAAAAGGGAAAAAAGTACAGAGTGCGAATAACAAGTTGAAAATAATGTAAAAATAGGAGGATAAAACAAGTACAAAAATATAGAATAAGAAGTGTAGTAATAAGAATTTAACAAAAAATTCTAGACTAATTACACATATATAGAATAAAATAAAATAAAAAATAGAAATAGATAAAGTAATTTGTTCCCCGGTTAACCCTTTACCACCTGAGCCTCCAAATTTCCACCTCCACTTTTTATTTCAAATTCAAATGTAACAGCAAAATCTAACATTCATGTGCAATTGCAGTGTTTTTGTTCACTAAAACTCTGCTATTCTTGCTTCATTGTCACTGTTTTAACACTGTCACAACAAGTAGTATATAGTAAATCGGCTAATTTGCCGGCTTCTGGGAGAGGCGCGACTGAAATTACCATAATGACACCATATTTACTGTAAATGCAACGTCTCAGCTCTCACAAACTGTTGGATTTTTTCTGATTGCGCAAAAGGTGACATAATTATGGAAATCCAAAGATGCATGTGCAGACGTATTGCCAACAATACGCTGGGAGTTTAAGGACTAATATCCATCACTAAAACAAATAAATAATATGAGATTTGCTCTGTAGTTTTTCTGTAATGTTGCCATCAGACAAATAAATAAACAAAGCAAAGGAAGTGAACATCTTATCTACATTGCATGAGCCTTTGTGAACATGTAACGGGCATGTTTTACCATTTCCTACTGTTATATAGAATTATATAAAATCACTAATTAATAATTAATTGATAGTGAACATATTTGGTGCTGTATTTGTGAACTGAATTCATTCTGGTAAATAACCATCATCACAAAAAGAAAAATGGATTGAGATGTCAGAACTGGAATAAAGGAATCCAAAATAAAAATAAACTGGAATCCAATATTTGTGTAAATGTTTGTTTCTTGATATACATCAGAAATCGCCACAAGGAGAAAGTGTTTACATGCCCAGTGAGTCTTGGCTGGGTTCATGGAGGTTAGAAAATAGGTCCAGCAGAGGTTTTCCTACTTACAGAGACAGACATCCTTGAGGCCTATCCCTTCTACATGGTTCTCTGCATCAATAATACAGACTGACATGCACAAGATACTCTCAAGGAGAGCCAGTCAGTTTGCGTCGCCGGAGTGCTCGCCGTGAAATAAACAAATGAGAACTGACAATCCTTGTGATAGTCCATACATCCTCATGAACGGGACACATCCTCGTCTGCTCCGTCCAACCATTATGGATGTTACACAGCCATCCAGGTGGCTTTGTTTCCCGCTAGTAAAGACATTAGTGAGACGAAAAGGAGCACCTCCCCAAAGATACAAAAATAGTTCAGAGTTAATTGAAGGTTCTTGGAAAATATGAAGAAAGAACATCAAGTGACAGTGAGTGTGCTCTGTAAACGGCTATGAAATACAGATCAGATGTAGCGAGCATCTGGGAGCAGCAGCACCGAGAACATGAACTAGTAAAGTGTCTGTCAGGAGTTGAAACAGACCTTGAAGAGCGTAGAAAATTGTATTAGTTGCAACAATGTATGGCTCCCAGTGGGATTTTATAACAGACGCGTGGGAAAGAACAAGGAGGTGCTAAAAATGAATTTAACTGTAACAATAATCAAATTTGTGTGATTTTATTTTATTTTTTTAACAAATCACCATAACAGGAGGACACTATTGACACCATCACATCCAGCAGTGAGCAAGATTTTAAAATGTGAGCAAATACATGCAGGGTATTGGATCCCTTGAGTTCAAGCACATTAATTCAACATTTGTTATTCCAGCATTTTTCGGTGTAAAATCCATCACTTTAGATGAAAGCCTTATTTTACATAACCGCTGATCAATCTGGAAACTTGGTTGATGAATATGTGACTCCCATTAAAGGTATTTATCACATCATGAGTCTTATGCCAAGCGTTAGGAGTGCACTTCACATGGGAACAGAATTGAAGCGGAGATCATCTCATATGGCTCATTGCCTTATTTTCAATGTGTAAAAGCCACACATGTGAAGCCAGAAAAACAACCAATACAGCAGGTCTGGGAAAAAAAACAAACAGAAAGGAAAAGAAGAAAGAAAAGTTAGTCATATGATGCATTTCTACAGCTTTGGTCCAAAGCTCCTAATTAGTTGAGACATTTTGCTTAGTGGCTTGGCATTTTAGCCACAGGGGGGCTGATACAGTAGATTGTATTGGACATGCTAGCAGAAGGACACGAGCTAAAAGGCTGATTCAGGACTCTAAATCCTTTGTTCCTCTAAAATTGTGGAAAACATTGCCAAACAACCAAGAGCAGCACAGGACGCAGTATTAAAACTCCACGCTAAATGCTTGAAAATCCTCCGTCTTTCTCGCAAGGTGTGAAAAAAAAAAGTGTCAAACTTAACAATGTAAGGACACGAGCAATTTGCAGCAACAACCAATTACCCTTTTAAAATTTCATGCGAGTCTATCCTACAAAAACTTGCTATCACAGGAGTCATTCAACGGCGGCAAGGCCTAGATAGAGATGTTCATTAGCCTATTGCTGAGACAAACACATTTGATGGATTAAACAGTCAAATATAACAAGATGCTTGAACTGCTGTCCTGGTTGTTAAGGGAGATCAAAGTGGGGCCTGAGGGTCTGGTAAGTATGGGGAGCAGGATTGGTTCAGCAGAGCTCCAAAAGAACAAGTGCTGGACCAAGGAGATATGACATCAGACGTGTGCACTGCATTCCCCGAGGCCTGTTCTTTCAAAACTGTCAGCCTGCCCTGCACCAAATGAGCTGCAAAGGAGGAGGGTGCAAACATTCTTTCAGAAAGCACTTCTAATCTAACAATGAGCATGAGCCTCATTTGCTAATGTAGCATTTTAGTGGAGCTGGATGAATACAGGAAAATCAATTCAGGTTTTTTTTTAAGGTGCAACCTCCTGTAAATCCTCATCCCGCTGTGAAAAATGTGAAACATTTCGGGGAAAATGAGAATCATAGAAGCAATTAGCTGTTATTGTTCCAATGGTATAAGAAGTATGCTTAGGTGTTACTCCTATATGCAGCAGGGAAAAGCATTCACCAAATGACATGTTATGCTTCAAAGCAGACCCAAGGTTTTTTAAATTTCCAGCCGGGGAGACCAGACATCCCACATGGACATTAAACATATGGACGTGTGTGGCACCCACTCTGCTGGAGTGCTTCTCCCGGTGACACCTACTATATTTGCCTGCTGATAGATTGCCTGTCTGCCTGTGCCGGTGCACGTACAGTAAGGAGACAGAAGTGCTGATAAAAATGCTTAGCTTTCAAGCACATCATAACATACAGCCCCAGGCTGGCAGTTTCCATGACATTTCAGCAACACGGTTTAGTATTTCTTATTTTTTTTCCAACACGGGTTCAAACTTTTTAAATTAATTTGGGCCGGCTGTGGGTTTTTTTCGTTGTTGTTTTTCACTCGTCTGCTGAAGGCCAGAAAATACTCAACATGAAGCTTTGGTCTGACAGTCTGAAAGCTGTGGAAAGGTCTCCTCTACAAGCACAATCTCACAGTTTGATGGTGCTATACAGTGTGAGAGGAAATACTGGGTAAGTGTGGGAACAATCGGTCCATTAATTAAGTGATATTTCAACAGAAAATATAATAAAAATTAAAAAAAAAACAATAAGTAGTTAGGTAATTTATCATTGAACCTTGTTTAACTTGGTTTCAGCATCATAAATGTGAAGCTTCTCTTTTCTCTATGAAATCCTTATCAATCATCTTTGTGCTGAACACTGCTGCTGCTGCACTGATGCACAGGAAGACAGTGGTGACGTCCAGGTTGAACCCACATCCTCCACTCTTCCTTTCCTCCACTCATCACACCTTTACATGCAGCCACTTCTGAGAAACTACAATTTCCCAATACTTAATACTTAATAATCATAATACTTCGATACCATGAGAACATCAGCTGAGGACCTGGTACCGCCGCCTTGACTTAACCCACCAAATAATTGTCGTAATGTGACTAAATCCACAAAGGAATGCATGAAGATATGTCTGAGAAAATGGCATCCAGTACAGTGTTGTTGTCATGTGTGGATGTATTACCACCATGCTTGAGCAAAGTGTGACCAATCAATTTCACTTCCTTCTTGGAAAACAACACCCCGAGTGGAGAAAATCGGCATCTGCTGCGTCCCGCCCCCTGTTATATCTGCGGACCGTACAAAGACACATGATATCATACATGCTCAGTTTCTGGGAGACGTAAACAAGGACGGCAAGAAAAGGAGGGGAAGCTGTGAGAAAGGGGAGGAGACGGAGGTTTTTGTTTCCACATTTCTCACGGTGGGTATCGGAAACAGCCCGATGCTGTCAATCAGGAGCGGAGGCCAGAGAATAGACTGGC
>OOFC01002265.1:9853-23855 GCA_900323345.1 Pseudochromis fuscus | reverse complement strand
CCCAATCTTACACCAAATCATCAAGCAGCTGGCTTTGCACTGTAGCTTTTGCAACAAATATGGATTCATTTCTTTGGCTTATCAGAGCATGTACCTGCTGAAGTTCAGATACCTTCCCCCAAAACAACAGAATGACATGGAAAGCTACTGTGAAATATTGATTGAGCCAGTGTTGCAGAGATGCTTTTAAGATAATAAGAGGCAGAGGACCCTGTGAAGAGATCAATACGAAGGGGAAGTGAAGAAAAGAGAGGTTTCTCTGTACACACCACAGATCATCCATAATGAGCTGGTGTGTCAATACTTTGGCCATGGCTCTTCACATGTTATTGACCACTGAATCACAAGACAGGGCTACTGTAACTTAGTTTTGCACCCGACACTAAAAGCAAATGTGTATGTGTGTGTGTGTGTGTGTATGAATGATCCATACACCCACATCTTTAGCTGAAAACTGAAAAATCCTTTGGATTCAGACATGGTTTAGATAGCTCATATAGACATATTGGCTAAAACATGATTGGTGTGTATTACTTCTCCCAATGCAGCAGATGGTGTGGCGTGTTGTAAAGATTGCAAATGTCAATACTGCCCCCTCACGGTACCAGCATACTGGTGCATCACTCTGGATGGGGTGAGGCAGCACATGGGAGATGAGACTGTGTCTGCAGAGTCACGGCATTGGGTGGGTGCACAGATTATCACAGCCTGGTCATGCAGTGTCTAAAATGACTGGATTCAGGGTTGATCTCAATCTAATAAGCACAACAATAAAATATAAACAGCTGAAAATAGTACTGATATAAAGGTTTTGAAATTCAGGGAAAACTAGAGCAATACAATAAAATATTTAAGTCATGATTATAATATTTCCAATAAAAAGTCCCTAAATTATACACGATATGGCCTGTGATTTCATGGCATGTTCACTCCACGCCGCTGGGTGGCGCTGTGTCGCCCTCAGCTCCCTCCTCTGCAGCGTAGAAGAAGAACAGTAAGGAAGAGGAGGCTAGTTTCCTGCGGCTCACATGTACACAGCAACAAATTAGAAGATGAGTTCTTCAAAAAGTAACGATTCCACAAACAGTGGCGTTAAAGACAACAATTCAGACGCAAACGATGAGGAAAAAGACGAGTTGTGCCCCGGGTTCAAAGACGTGGACGCCTTCGTTAAAGTAAGTAGAAGTAACCGAGCTGGACACAGAGTTTGTGAGGACAGGCTAACAACCAGGGGGACAACGTGGATGAGCGACGAGCTGTGGTGACATTAGAAGATACGTGTTGGTAGAAAATTGTTAAGACAACAATTAATAAGACGTGTACTCTGCTGAGTGTTATGGTAGTGGTTGGTAAGACAAGAGTCGAGCTTCATTGAGAGCTAGCTTAAAAATGTAGCAACTTATCAGTAAATGTTTATCAATCTGGACTGTGCGAATTGAACGTTTGACTAATCCTATTTATTTTTTATGTATTTATTCGGGGAAAATGCACATTAATGGACAATCATACCCATGTATACGAACTGTGAATGTGCCAGATTGTAGCATAGGAAGGTAAAACAAAACAACACAGAGCAATGACAAATACACGTAAAACTCATAAAAACAGTCCTCATTACGATTGACGTAGATTTTAACACCAATAATCTCTAAGCTGTAAACTATTAAATGTTGAAAATCAAGCAAAACCGACAAATTTGAGCAGAACAATATAGATATCAGCCAGAACATTTCACCAGTGAACCTAAAATCAACAATGAAAACATGTAGCTGCTCTGTTTGACTTCAGGAGGAATTGCTCCAATATGGCATTTAGTAAAATAAATTTTGAATTTCAAACGTTTTAATTGCATTGCATTAACATCTGAGCCTGTCTGCTCCCTGCAGTATGGACTGGGTGCCGTGTTATCAGCCACTAAAGCTTCTGCAGGTTTACCTCAAGCTGGAGATGAATATGATTTCTACCGGAGCTTCCCGGGCTTCCAAGAGTTCTGTGAAAGTCAAGGAGATAAGCTTCTTCACTGGTAAGTTTGTATTATTTTGTCAAATGGGTTAATTGTTTCCACAGAAAATCCAGCACATTTGCAGGTTGTGTGACATGTGATTTACCACGATTGAGCAGGTGTTTTTAAAAAGCTGAGGGAAATGCATATATACAACATATCATCAGTACACACTGCAGCATTGCTGTCATCATCCTTATATTTTCTGTGTGCAAAGGGTTTTTACATGAATAAAAGCAGAGCTCATTGAGCTTTAGACATTTAAACAGATGAGTGGGTTTTGCTGAGTAACCTGCTGTCATTTGCTGTGCCACACAAAGAGAAACTAATTCATTTCCCTCTGTTTCACTGTGTGTTAGCATGAGTCAGATAATGCAGCATCACGGCTGCAGGTCTCACATTAGAGACCGGAACAAGCTGACGGGGCTGGAGGAGAGGTTCGACTTGGTCGTGGACTCGAATGACGTTATCCTGGAGCGGGCGGTGAGACTTGCAGCTTTGGTGTTGAACAGATTTTTTTCGTTTAAAAAAAGCCTTTGCAAACCAACCAAGCTGTTGTATCTGATTTCCAGGGGATTCTTCTTGATGAAGCTGATGGGGTGAACCGGAGCCAGCAGCCTGTCATGCCTGCAGGGTTTCAGCCTCCAAAAATTGTCGTTTCCAGCTGGAATCGCAAGGTTAGCTAATTAACCTTTGGAATCTTATACTGCAGCTGCCAGTCCCTGTTTTGGGCTGCGTTCAAGATAAAAAAAAAAAAAAACGTTATGTGCTAGTCCTGGCATTCAATTACCTAAAGGACTGGAAAAAGGTTTTTGAAACACTTGATTAATATTTATACCAATGCCTCACACCTATTGGTAAAAACAAAATGCTTTCATTGATCAGGGTTCCGGCTCTGGCAGCCGTTCTGAGGCATTTCGACTGCTGAACGCCAAGAATGTCACGAGGCCTCAACTGAAATTCAAAGAAAAAGTTGACAACAGCAACACACCTTTTATTCCCAAGATCTTCATCAAACCCAATGCAGTGAAGCCACTTCCATCCTGTAAGACCTACTATTCCCTCTCATGTTCTTCCCATTTAAATCTGTTTTAATTCAGTTTTTAATTATAATCTTAATGTTGCTGTTGTTGTCTTTCTGTTTACCCGTAGATTTCACCAACAAACAATTACGTAAAGAGAGACCCGAGGACCTTGATGTCCCCGCTGCCCTGGCTGACTTCATTCACCAACAAAGAACTCAGGAACATGTTGAAGACATGTAAGGAATATCCCAATATTGGTTTAATCATTGTCTATTTCTTGTTGTCCTCTAAACATCTTGATCCTTCAAGGTTTGCACACCCATACCAATATGAAGTGGACCACCTTTCAGTCTCAGAAATCCTTCTGTCAAAGCCGGAGCCTCAGGTAAAACTGTCATCCATAGCGAACATATAATATGATTCTGTTGTTGTTCATCATTAGGTCTCCTTCTAATCTGCTATCTGTGGATTATTTTCAGATGTACAAATCAATGGCTGAGACGAATTTCTCCTTCATCGACAAACTGGATGATCTTGTGGCTCTGAATGAGAAGCTCTGTCAGTTGTCTGAATTTGCCGTGGACCTTGAGGTACAACAATCATAGATTTAATTTGTAGGGGTGCAATGATAAGTCGAAAAAAAATAAATAGTCATTATAACTATATAGCTAACCAACCATAACAAACCAATGAAATAGACACATTCAGTTGGTCACTAATGTCACCAGACCTGTTATTAAAAGGAGTGAGACATGTCCTTTCCTTCCTATCTCTGCTCAGAGTTGCACAACAGCATTCAGCAGCAAGTTAACAATGTAGTGATGGTCATGCTAAATATAGTAAAGGAAACATTTACTTGGTGTCTTTGTTGAGAAACAACTGCCACAGTTGTATTTATTTATGCTGAACACTGTGCCTGCCCTTGGAGACGAAATGGGACATTTTTTTAAATTAACTTTTTGTATCAGCAGCAAAGTAGACTAAAAGATGTATCCATCTTTCTTGTCTTTATTATAGATTAGCACAGAATTTAATAAACCTCATACTACTTTTTAAAACGATGTGATTCATAATCTGGTTAGTTGACTAATCGTTTCAATAGTTGATGATTAATCGATTTCTGAAATAGTCATTAGTTGCATTAGTTGTCCCTAGTAAATTTTCATAAATCAGCAGCCACACAACAGGAAGTACTTTTGTGAGTCCCATAATGTAGAAGCAGTGTGTCCATAATGTATTGATTTGATTCTGAGGTCATTTGTGAGGCTGTTTCTGCTGTGTCGTTAACACGTTGTTCTCCCTCGCAGCACCACTCCTACAGGAGTTTCCTCGGTCTCACCTGTCTGATACAGATCTCCACCAGGGACGAGGACTTCATCATCGACACCTTGGAGCTCCGCAGTGAGCTGTACATTCTGAATGAGGCGTTCACTGACCCCGATATTGTCAAGGTACCGGAGCAGCTCCACAAATCATTTCTTGCTGTTTCCTGTTTTACGACTCTGGCTGTCTAAAGGGAGCATGAGGTGTCTGATTAGATGGGTTTTTAGGTTGGAAACTGCTGGTAACCGAGACTTTCTGGTTTTGTTCAAACGTGTTTTTTCATCCAAATACTGATGACTATTATACACAGAGCAAAAAACAAATACACCACTGATTTACAATCACATTATGTTGTACTTACTTGTTTGAAATTAAAAAATTAAGATGAGTATTAGTTACAGCTCTGTATTGTGATTGTGAGGGAGTGTTTTCTGTCTCTGTGTAGTCACAGGTCGTCTTAAACAATTACTCAGAGTCTGGGACAGTCCAAGGTCTGGTGTTGATAGTGAGACTCCTCACAAGGGTGGAGCTGACATTCTTCTGTGTGTAACAAAGAAACAATGTGGCCCTGGATAACTCAAACAACCTCCACTTCTTGGAGGAATGGGTCATCACGCAGGAGATGAAGGACATCCAGACAGAATAATAACTCTCCAGCGTAGGATACCTCTCAGAATATGATTGGCAATACCACTGTCAACCTGAACTGTGTCTCTTTTTCTCCTCTGGATCGAGTGTTTAAGAAATATTGTAGCCTAAGACGTTCACAATCTCCAGAGGACCTGTTTATTTTATATCTGCACTTCAGTAATCTGCAGCTTTAACCTCGTGAACACAGTGTTTGTTTGCACATTAAGTTTTATAATGCAGTGCAGGGTTTTGACAGATCAGCTCTGGTGCAATCTGTTTGGGTTTTACTTCCAAAAGACTGCTTTAGATAATTAAACTGAGGATATTTAAAGAAAACCTCTCTGATGTCTGACCCTGTCTGTGTGAGAAAACTGTGTCAAGCAGCACCATCACATTTCCAAATCTCAGTAATACAAATTGACTTAAAATAGCCCGAAGGGAATATATGTTTTTTAATTCTTCATCTAGTCATCTTCTATTAAAATTGAACAGCAGCCCGGAGGAAGAAAAAAATCTCCACCAGTGTAGAAATTTGTAAAGATAAAAACCTCCGAGTGTGAATTTGTTTGAAGTGTGTCGGAGCCCGATCGTGTTTCCACTGTGTTTGATAAAGTTGGCGGGTGTCCTGTGGTGTGTGGGAGCTCTGCAGTGACTCACACACTGCAGGACACCTGTGAAGAAGTGTGGCGCGTGGGCTCCAACCACTGAAAGATTCACAAAAATGATCCAAATGGAAAAATGTCACATGGTGTGCCTCAATTTATATGAACTGAGGCACATCATGTGACATTTTATTTACATGATACACATCTATTTGCAGAAATGTCACATACTATTTGAATTTCTTAACCAAGATGTCTGGATATAAGCGTCTAGATAAAGGATGGAGTTTTGAGGTTTCAGATGTTTTTGTTTCCTCAGGTGTTTCATGGTGCAGATTCTGACATCGAGTGGCTCCAGAGGGACTTCGGCTTGTACGTTGTCAACCTCTTTGACACACATCAGGCGAGCCGAGCTCTCAACCTGGCCAGACACTCTCTCGACCACTTACTCAAACACTACTGCAATGTGGACACAGACAAACGTTACCAGCTGGCTGACTGGAGGATACGGTACGTTGATGACTAAGTCAGAACCGGGAAAATCCAGCTTGTTTGGTAACATCACTCTCAGTAGAAATATTACTACCTGTGGGGAGTGAGATAAAAATTCTCCTATATCGTCCCTGTAGCCCGTTGCCAGATGATATGGTGCAGTACGCCCGGACGGACACCCACTACCTCCTCTACATCTACGACTGTGTGAGGGCGCAGCTGTTGGAGTTCAACCACGGGCAGCCTGGCCTGTTGCAGAGCGTCTGGAACAAGAGCAAAGACATTTCCCTGAAGGTACACCTAAGTCTTATTTTATACACCATGGGAAAAAGAGGTGACACCAAAATAAAAAAAAATAAAAAATCATCCTAAATAGTCCTATTCAGTCACAATGGTTCCAGGGGCTCTTTCATATTTTTACATTTCCACGCCGTGATCTCTGACATTTTCTGACATTTGTCACGACTCACCATGTGTGCCCCCTTCTCCAAACAGAAATATGTGAAGCCCATATACACAGAGGAGTCATACTTGGAGCTGCAGAGGAAGCAGAAAAAGTCTTTTAACACCCAGCAGCTCACTGCCTTCAGACTGTTGTTTGCCTGGAGGGACAAGCTGGCCAGGCAGGAAGATGAAAGCATCGGGTAGGCTGCTTGGAAATGGATGGACTGGCTGTTCTGGAAAATGTGCTCCTGCCATTTTCATATTTCTACTTCTTGTCCAGCTTTAGTTTGCAGCCCACATGATTTTGTGACAATCCCCTTAGCTTTTCCAGTCTTTCACAGACCTTTTAATATCGTGTTACCTGTGTGTTTAGATACGTCCTGCCCACTCACATGATGAGCAAAATATCTGAGGAGCTGCCGAAGTGAGTGGATTACACAGTTAACCTTTAACACATCTTTTTGGTGTGAGCTGTGTTCAGTTTGGTGTTTTAATTCATCACCTTTTGTCTCCTCAGAGAGCCTCAGGGCATCATCGCCTGCTGTGTCCCGGTGCCTCCACTGGTGAGGCAGCAGGTCAACGAGCTTCACTTGTTAGTGCAGCAAGCCAGAGAAATGCCTCTCCTTAAGGTGAGGAAAGATGGTGGAAGAAGAGGAAATGTACTGTTTGGGTTTTTTTTTTTTTTTCAATGTTCCTGTTGTCACTTGTTATTTAACATGAAGTTTTCGACACTTTCTCCCAGGCTGAGATCGCAGCTCAAAAGAACAAAGGACTCACACCGATTAAAAAGGTCGGCTGAAATCTGATTAAACCAGATTGAATCTATTAAGTCTCGAGTTGTTGAGAAAATATGATTTTTATTTTTTTATTCCCCTCCCCAGCCGGAGGTCACATTGTTTGGTCCTCATGATACATCCAGAGTTTCTGAGAGTGACCTCCCTCACTTGTCTCCTGGTGGTAAGCTTGATTCTCATATACATACATTGCGCATTATATAAGTTCAACCTGTCCAACTTTATATCCATTTATTTACAGTGGTGCCAGTTAAACAAGGGATACTCTTCTCCGAGGACGAACACAGAATGGACGTTGATGTACAGAAAACCAGCGGGCTTGTGGCGCCGCCTAAAATCACACTGTTTCAGGTGGAGATTAACTTTCAGCTTATTAATCTGTGAGTTTTTGTGTAGCTGTGTTTATCTGATGTCAGATCTCTTGTTTCCTTTTGAAGGAGCCGGAAACGAAGGATGACCAGACGACAGTCTCTGTGGGTCAGATGAAAGCCAGACGCATTATTGAGTCATTTGAAAACCCTTTCAGGATGGTAAGAGGTGACCAGTGGATAGCCAACATTATTGTTTGTATTTTATTTAGCATCATTTATGTATCTCCCTTTCTGGATTTCAGTATTTACCTCCCACTGATGTGCACGTCAACAAGAATGCCAAGTTTGACCCATCTTCAAAAATATTTGAGGTAAATTAAAAGAGAAATGAGAAGTAAATCCATGCTTAGGTTGAAAGCTGTAATATTGAGACTCCATGAGAGACATGTCAGCCATATTTGAGCTGCCATGATGATGACATCACATGGGCACAAGGCTGAATCTCCACTGGTGTTGCTCTTCAGTACAGAAGGAGTAAAGCGAGTAAGATAAGGACCAAATACTGATTTGAATTGTACTGTGGTGACAACAGTGAATAATGTCACAGCAAACTCACCATGTGCAGGTTCATTCTGAAAACCCTGTTTCTGCTTTTTCTGACTGGTTGAAATATTTAAAATGGCAGCCCTCATGGATTTGTTTTGTTGTGGGGACTTTCAGAGATAGATTTCTTATAGCACTTTTCTACTACAAAG
Source organism: Pseudochromis fuscus (assembly GCA_900323345.1). Lineage (NCBI taxonomy): Eukaryota > Metazoa > Chordata > Actinopteri > Pseudochromidae > Pseudochromis > Pseudochromis fuscus. The sequence goes on along the minus strand of OOFC01002265.1, from coordinate 15,477 downwards.
AACCAACACACCTCGACTTGCATCAGCTCGTCTTGGTTGCTTTTCCATTACAGAGAATAGTCCCTACTCCATGTAGCTGGTCGTCAGGCGAAGGAGGAGAAAGTTGATGAAATTCAGACAAACTGTTGTGGCGTCACATAAAGGAGTTTGAAGAGCGTTAAAGGCCAGAAATTAGTTGTTTAAACTTCTAATATGATGTTAGAGCCTGGTTAAAAACTTGCTCTCGCTACAAACTCCGTCAGCTGTTCAACCGACCAGGTGGTTAGAGCTCACATTGTTTTATTTATTCATTTTTTTTCAGCTGATGCTTTTTAAATATAATTTTTATTTTAAAATTTCTGTTATTGTACATTAACTTGATCTATTTGGTGGTTGTACCCACGTCGTAGAAACTTGTTATTCTGACTAAAACAGTGCAGAGACTTTGTCAACCTGTGGGTACAGATGTTTGCATGCTGCGCAGTGATGACGCAATGATGATTCCGACCAATCACATTTTAGTACCTGACCAGTCCCTTTTTTGGAACCACAGGAGAGCAGGTACTTACAAAGTGGTACCAAGTTCCAGGTACTTTTTACCAGTGGAAAACCAAACCACACAGAGTAGAGTTGAAGTGCACTGGTTTTATGCAGAGGAAAAGCCCCATTAGTTGTGTGAGCTTTGTGTTTTCAAACATCCCCATGAGTTGTTGGTTTATGTTATAATCTGTCTCCAAACTGTATTTTGATGGATTTTGTATTATACAGCTCAATTAGTCTGATATCCAGACTCCCTCTGTGTTTGAATGTTCACAACTGTAACATCTCACCATGACAGATCAGTAAAAGATGGAAACTGCAGAGTATCGAACAGCAACAGAAGGAGTTGGAGGCCAAGAAGGAGGCCAAGAAGAAAGCCAAGGAGGAAGCAAAGGAGCAGGCGAAAAAAGCGTCAGGTACTGGGGTTTAATTTGCTCTAAGTGGACACATTTTAAATTAATTTCCCTCATTGTTTTTTTAATGTTCATTTTCCACAGAGGAAAGAAACAAGGCCAAACAGAGCTACCAGGAGTCTCTCCAGAACGTTGCCACCGTGCGCCAGCAAGCAGCAGTGAGTCACTTCATCTCCCATTCTCCCATTTCCTCTTTTCCACTTCAGATCGGCTTTGCACTCTGTCAACTTCACTGTTGATGTCCCTGTCGGGGGGAAAGTACAAATTACATTAAACACATGAGTTATGGGCACCCAGGAGCCTGGCACAGCATATTAAAGACAGTACATTAATAGCCAGTTTAACCCTCTGCAGTGCCCCCCATTTTCTTAGGATGCAGCTGTTTTTTATTTTATTTTTTATTTTTTTTCCCTCTCACATAAATATAGTGATGCACAAGCAAGTGAACCACTGCTGCCAGTCTGCAGCACCAGCATAGTCGTGGCCTTTTAATATTTATATCTGTCAGACGATGTGCCTGGGGATAAGAGGAATCACAGCATGAGGCTGAAGCATTAGAGACATGTCCTCCACTCATCAAACGCTTTCCTTTCCTCCTGGGGAGCAACAACAGCTACTTTCTGCCCAAAAGCCCACGTCCCGTTAGATCCATGTCTTGGGGGTATTGCTTGGCAGCCACTTGGTTACTCATCCAGGCTCCTGCCACCATATCCTGTTCTGTCTCGGTTTCAAAAGTCTGATTTCTTGGTCTTTCTGGAGAACAGAGAGCGGCCGCTACCCTCTGACACTCACTTCTGTGTTTTGTCAGTGGTACCACTTCCCCTCCGCCATCCGAAGCCGTCCTGCCATCGTTTGCTCGAGCAAACAGTAATGGCGAACACCAGAGCGATCCATTGTGTGTGATGACTGCTTCAGTGACAGATCTTGGTTTTAAGGCACTCCCCTGCTGAAATGGCGCCTTCAAATGAGCACGCTGGCACCGTCTGGTGGCATGCATCATAGTCACAAATGTTGGCAGAGGCACTTGAAAGTAACAGTTGTCAACCTGCCAAATGCAGGCGAATATTGGCTGCTAACTGTCAGTTTCAGCCCGCACTGTGGCACTGACGTTTTCTTGTCCAATTACAGTTTTAAAAGAAGAAAAAATCTTTGTGGTTTTCCTAAAGCTCCCACTGCACTGATACTAATACAGGGCGTGTGCTGGGACTGGGTGTGCATCACTGGTCTCCTCTCTTCTGTTTGTCTGGTTTTACAACAGTTACATGAAACAGGATTAATTGTGGTCAGGTCAAAGGTAGATGGGACATTGGTATGAAGGTGCTGTGTCCATCCACACACTCAGTTGAACTGCAGAGCTCAACATTTGAAACATTTAAAGTACAAACTGTTATATATTTGTAGGATTAAAAAAATCTAACTCACTGTATCCATGGCAACGTGAAAAGGTTGCTTCTGCTTATAAGTGAAGACATTTAATGTGACATTTCCAAAATAGTTTGTTGGAGAAAAAAAAATAAAACTTTGAAGCTCATTTCATTAAGTCCAGGTTGGTGATGATCCATAACGACTGTACCCTGTTCTCATAATGACAGGATCTGAATCCCTTCACTTTCATATCCAGATTGAGATTCATATTTATAAGTTGTTTTTCTGTAATTATTCAGATTCAGAAAACTTTATTAATCCCACAAACAGCAGTTCATTAAACAGTGTAGCCCGTTAATGTTAGCAGCAACAATCATCAGACAACATGTCGGTGACAACAATCAGCTGATTAGTGGGTTACACCTTCCCGAGCACTGATCCACTCAAGGTGAGAACAAACACAAACAAATAAAAAGATTACTTAATGTAAAGGGCTGGTGTAGGTGTCTGCAAGATACCAGTTTGTTTTCCTAATGGAGGGAGGGTTATCTGTCAGTAAGTCATAATTTAAGGGTGAAGTTTACAGATGGATTTTCCTTTTGTGAATATGACACGTCCATATTGTTGCAGTTTTAAAGGGTGAACTGTTTTCTGTGTTTCATGACACCAGCCAGTGTTGTTGTCTGTAACAGTTTCCTGCTGCAGAACGTGGAGTAAAATAAAAAGTTCAACCTGTAGATGGAGCCAAAAGCTGGATTTGCAGCTTCAAACTGTTTGATCACTCACAACTCGACGTAGTGTTGACTTAAGTAGTTCAGCGGTTGTATCGGCTAAGTGTGTCGCACAGGAAGATTATTTGCCATCAGGTTTTTTAATTTCTTCCAGCCTCTTCTAATCTTTAATGCAGTTTAATGAAGCATCAGAAAGCTACGTCTGCTTGAATAATTAAAATGCCAACATGTAAAAAAATAAATAAATAAATATAATAAAAATAATCATAAATAAGAAATTTCTATTGAACTTTAACTGATATTTTGTTCATTCATACAGCACACATATGGTCATTGTTCCATATTTTATATCTAATATCTTCAGTTATCTTGTTAGATTAGCAAAACAATTACCCGTATTTTCCAGACTATTGAGCTCACCTGTCTATAAGCCGCTATTGAATTTATTCAAACAGTTTCATGTGGTCCACTCTGACCGGGTCTGATGTGACGAGGCTAAATATATCGGCGGCACGGAGCTTGCTAGCTTGTAAAAAGCTAACGAGCTTCATGCCGCCGATACATGAGCCACATCGGTGTTTAAGCCGCAGGATTCAAAGCGTTGGAAAAAGTAGCGGCTTATAGTCTGGAAAATACAGTACTAATACATTCATTACAGTGTCAGTCCTCTGTATGATACTCTGTATTATACTGAATATAATGTTGCTGACTGTTTTCAATAGGTATCTGCAAAAGGAGGTGGAAATAAAAGAGAGAGGGTTGAGAGCGAGGTTGGAGAGTTGACTCCCAAACTTAGTAAGAAGCTGAAGAAATCGGCAGAGCAGCCCCAGAAGACAGAGCCGCCTCCCCAGGAAACCTTCAAGCCTTTCGACTACAGTCAGTCAGACCTCAAAGTCTTTGCTGGTATGCATATCCCATAATTTTTTTTCCATTCCCTGCACAAACCTTTATTTGTCTAACTATCTAATCTCAACTATCTATTCATTCAGCTGCAGTTATTGTACATTAGAAGAACTAATCCAAACTTCTTTTACAGGGACAAAATCTAAAGACAACACACAGTTTGATCCAAATCGGCAAACCCAGGATTCTAAGAAGAAGGTGTGTGGATGTTTTAGATCTTCTTTATGTAACGATATATTTTTATTAGTGTTTGATGAATTGTTAATGTTTTGTTTAACAGAAATTTCCCAAAGGACAAAAAAACAACTTTGGAGCTGGAAACCGCAGCATGTCGTACCTGCCTGGAAAGTCAGACAGGTAAATGTATTTTAGTGTTGTTGTTGTTTTGCCTCTGCATTTTAAAATCTCCCTGTATGTTAAATCTTATCTGTTTATTCCCTACAGAGGATTCCGGCATAACTGGCCCAAAAGATAGACTCTCTTCGAAGCTGTTTTCTGTTTTGTTTTAAACTTTTTCATCCTTCAGAAGCAATGTTCCCTTTTTTGTCATGAAGTTCAGTATTTAAACATGTGGTGAATTTCAAAGTGTATTTTTCTTCCATGTGTGGAACAGTTTAGCCTGTAAATATGTGGAACACACACATCTTTTATTAAAGATGATTTTAGAGGAAAACGTTCTTGCCTGATTTATTTATTTTTTTATTTCAAACTAAGAAACTGTTTTTCAGTTTGATGAAACTATAGATTGGACAAAGGTAACCTGATGTCACCTGTTAGTTTGTGGACTCCAAGCCTGGAGTTTGGCATTTGAATGTTGCCATGTTGGTTGTTTGGAGCCAGAAGTGACCATATATGGATATGGAGAGAGGAGTGAGGAGGCAGGTCTGACCCTTGAACCTGAGGACAATGTCCAATAAGACTGAAGTTCAAACAATGTTCCTGAATATTTGTCTTCTTGAATATCTACCTAATGACATGACTTTCAGATGGACCAGATCACTGAGAAGCAGAGTTGACTTTAACTAATGACATCAGAAAGACGTGGAAAAACTGTGTGCGTTTCGGAGCCAGTATCTTGGCAGTGTTGCACTTTATTTCACTTGTGACGTGGCTTCATTTTTGAGCCCTGGTCACTTCTTCCATTTCTTTGTTGAGTCTGTGGATGAAACGGTATAATGCAGTACTATCAAGAAAATAAGGTAACTCTATAATTAACAGAGAAACTCAAACCAAGCACATCCAGACTTGCCAGAGTTTCTCCAACTGTAAATGCCTGTTTGCTTTCAGAGCTGAACTATGTGGTGTGTGTTACTCTACTGCTCTGCCACTGATGGATGTGAGCTGTTAAATTAATGCATGTTCTTCCGAAATGAGATCAGAAGTTAAACAAAACTACTGTGAGCATTTATTTGAAGACCATGGCAGCACATTTCTCAGTCCATGGTACTAATATAACTATAAAGGTTACCCCACCAGCACAATTTGCAGTAATGCCAATGCAGATGCACTGACAGCCATGTGTGCAGCTCTTCACAATCTGTATAAGGTAAGAAGATTTTACTCTTGAGCAGATTCAGGTCTGATTCAATCACCTGCAGATTACAGTGCCCTGCAATACTGTGCACCTGCAAGTTTCCCTTTTTATTGCTTTTATAAATTCAATTTCAATATAATTTGGCTCTATACACAAGAA
>OOFC01002263.1:0-10449 GCA_900323345.1 Pseudochromis fuscus | reverse complement strand
GCGGAGGCCGAGTTGGGGGCGTTGCTGCTGCCGGAGGCAACGTGGTTGGGACCCGGGGAGGGACTCCTCTGACTGCTGCAGGTACAGAAAGGAGAGGGAAAATGTAAGCAGCCAAATGTTTTCTACAAACACCGACCTCTGTCAGCAGCAGTAATCAGAAGCTGTTCACTGTGATCACTTCAGCTTTGATGGAGACACTGACAACATGTCTGCTGACAGACACACAACAGACAGTGACAATGCAACACTGGTAACTTGGACCACCTTAACCGATCACTGAGGCTGGGTACGGAGGACTGGTCTGACACTGGTCATTTACAGGACAGATCAAAATGGCCAACAAAGCTACACTGCATGTAGAGCTGCACTAACAGTAGAAAAGCTGAGGAGTTAATGAAGGTGAAGCCACTTCTGGATTCGAAGCTACACTGTGATGCAGATGTATAAGATTCTGCATCGATGCAGTGAACAACAGCAGGAAATTAACACTGTTACGCTACATTGTTGTTGTATTTGAACTGTGTGTGAATGTTGGGCTATGCTTCCTTCTATATGTGAAGAGATCTGACATCAGCAGCCACTGAAATTAAAAACACACCCAGCTTCATGTATGCAGGCTTCAGGACACACTTCAGATGAAGCAGGAACATGCTGTGTGTAGAATCTGCCTCACAAACACAAAATGTCTGATGGTTCAATGAATGTGAGGAACCACGTTGGGTGTTGTTACTGAGGTTGTTTATATTATGAACTAATTCATAATAAAGACAAGAAAGATGGAGACTTTATTCAGAAATATATCTTTCAAACAACCATGCTGCTGATATCAGCTGCTACTGATACAGACACTATATTAAAAAAATGTCCCATTTCCAATCTAAGGACAGACGGTGCTCAGTATTGATATAAACTATCAACAAATGAAACTGTAGATTTTTTCTAAATAAGCACAGGCAGGTAATCCTTCTCTTCACAGTATTTAGAGTAAAATAGTCACCGCCATGTTGTTTACTATTGTACATGTGCAACTCAGCAGAGATGAGGGAGGAGAGATGTCTCACTACTTTAAAAAAAAACAAAAAACAAAAAACACATCTGGTGACAACTGAATTTGTCTGCAACTACTGTTGTTGATATTTTTATTAGCAACTAATTGGTGCACCATTAACACCAAATTTATATATTTGTACATTAGAGAACTGAGTAGTGTGTGGACAGGTTTGTTTATTTTACCTGCAGTGAGAAATTAGCAGAGAAGCTAAAAGTTATAGTGATATTCAGAGGCTCTGCTGTGATGTTCAGAAACAGATGAGACACTGTTCCTGTTATTGTTTGGCCACAAATGATCTGTTTCAGACTGTTGTGTTTACATCAATGACAGAATGAATCAGTGACAGTGTTTCAGTCCTGACAGCTGATTGTGTTACAGCTGAAAGAAGGAGGAACTACTTTGTACAAAACTGGTTTAAATTTACATTATTTTTGAAGCAATTTAGTTGTAATTTGTTTCATTTATTGCTTAAGTATTTTTTTAATATTTGATGAGTCTGATTGGTAATGACACTCAACAAAAACACAAACTCTTTTCTTGATCGAAGTTGGAATAATGAAAATACAATATAAAACACTGATATCATTATGGTCAAAATGTAATGATGTAGCAGCAGAGTCACCACATGTAACGTGGTAAACACAGCAGCCATCAGCAGTGTACTGATCCTGCTGCTGGGACCATGAAAATATATTAGTGATGGTCATTTAAGCAAATTCAGACTCATAAAGGTAAAATACATCTTTTGGCTCCAGACAGATTGTTTCTTCTTCTTTTCTACCTTTTGACAGCAAAGCTTTCTGAGCTCTGAGACAGATGAATGGACACATGAGATTGACAGAGGGTCATGATGAAGTCAGAAACACAGTCAGTGATGCATCCTCAACCGGAGCCTCTAACAGCACTCAGCTTCAGGTTCTCACTGCTTGAACTGCAAAACTGAATCAGCAGCACCTACAGACTCTCCAGGTGTGTGTATCTTCATCTAGCAGAGCTGAGTGTAAACATCACACACAAAGTGAAAGATTCTCCAACTGTGGTTGGGAACTTCTGATAAAAGCACAAGAACAAAAAAACCTGAATGACTTCAATGAATGGAGACAACTGACTGAATGAAGGAGCCACTTGCTGTTCTGTAACTGACCAGCAGATGGTGCAACAACACAACACACAAAGCAGACTGAAGACCTCAAACTCCATGACTGATGTGAATGGGTTGTCCTGCACAGTCTAACAGCAGGTGCAGATGACCTATAGATGTACATGTCTTGCATGTACTAATCACAGAACACTTCCAAACTCAGGAGACACAAAACGTAACTTTCCAAACTGACAATAAACCACTTCATAGCACAACACGTCAGAATTCTTGTTTGAGTTGTGTGTTCGTACTGACCCTTGGCGCTGGAGGGTGCGTGGTGAGGCCGTGGTGGCGTCGTGACTGTGCAGCTTATCGCAGGAGAGGGGCTGCTGGGACGTGGGCTGGGGGTGAGAGGCCTGCTTTCCTGCTGGCGTGCTCACCTGAAGACACAAGTTACACCACATGAACACGGCTTCTTCTCATGTGACTGGAGACAGAAGCTCACAGGTGTCACAGCACTTCTTCTGCTATATAAACAACAATGTTTTCATGGTACAGAAAGACACACTTGAACGTCCACTGAGAGTACTTCATGCTTGTGCACATCAACTGTTGATGTAGTTTGTCCTTGGAGGAAGTCTTTTTCCCAGGGGAACCGTCCCAGCGTTCACCCAGCTGGCTGCTTCTCCTAGCCCACACACAACAACACACACACACACACTCCACAGCCTTGTTGAACACACTCTTGCACATTTTTGCATCTTACTTTTGGCTGTGAGATGACAGGCTGCGTGCTGAGGAGGGGCTTTAGAGGGCCAGCGTTGGTCTGTGGTGTGCTGATCCTCGGAGAGACGTAGGACCTCGGCGACGAGGCGTCCGACGTTAACGACATCGGCGACTGGTTTGATTGCTGAGCTGCTGGAGATAACAAGAAGCAAAACAAACAAAAGAAAGAAAGATCAATGCAGTCACATGCACACACAGCAGGCTGATGTAGTCATTACACTAAACACATAATTACTATAAACACAGTGATGGTGGAGACAGACTTCTGCACTGGCTTCAGTTACCTTGGTTGGAGAGTTGAGCAGCTTGAGAGAGGATAGTAGTGATGTTGAAAGCTGATGGTCCTGCAGTGAGGATCTTATGGAGCATCGACTGTAATGAAGCTTGTGTGACAGCAGCTGTGAGAACTGGAGAGAAACAAACAGACTGAGTGTTTTTGCAGGAGTGATATCTGCACCACACCACAGTGGATTTCAGCCCAATCACAGTAATAAATATTCAGAGAAGAACGTGACTGTGCTTAAAAACCATGTGGTGACGCAAGCTGAAAATACCCTGAAGGAAAGGGTTAAAACCATTTAATATTTATCATTGTAACAGCTTATTCTGCACATCACTGACTGAATGTTTTCTGAAGTCATTAATGTAAATGACCAGCACCTCCCTCCGCTGATGAAAAAGATGTATTACCAATATTAATGCTAACAGAGTGCTGATCCCTGGTTTGTGCTAATTGATGAAAACATCAATGTTGATAAATAAGTAAAGCTGACACCATTCCCTCAGTAGGTAGTTGGTCGATGAGCTCACACATGGCACAAGCTCAAGTGGTGCTTTTATTTTGTAAAGAACAAGACGAGATGCATCAAAACAGTGTCAGGAAAATTTCTAATGCACTAACTACATCAGTCACAGTGTCCACATCACTGTAACACATTAAACACTAACACCTCCTCAACCACGTAACTATAAAACACACAACACAAAAACATAAACACAACATTACTAAACGACATTTGACTGCAAGTCAATGCAGCCCATCAGTCCAATCAGCAGGTTCAATAATTGCTACAATATTTCACTTCTATATTTCTGTGACATTAATTACATGGTTTAAATCACAAAATTAAAACAGACATCACCCCTTTGGACTCTCCCATTCTGGAAGAGACTGAACACACATTTTTTAAAATAAATAAATACATAAATAAATAAATAAATAAATAAAATAATAATAATAATAATAATAATAATAATAATAATAATAATAATAATAATAATAATAATTTAAAAAAAAGGTTGTGTGTAAAGAGTGTAAATTTTCTTTGCTTTTCACAGATCAACAACCAACATGGTGGATCATGTTAAGACAGTGAGCATGTTGTTGTCTGTGATCAGATGTTTCATTCATTTTCCTTTTAAAGTTTCATATGTGTATGAACATATACTGAAAGTATTTCAAAATATGTGTTTTAATATCAGCCTTATCGTGTTGTTTGAAATACTGACAGCAGCATCCCCTGCAACACATTCAGCTGCTGCAGGGTGCAGTGGCAACAGCTACACCCAGATCTCCTCGATATACAGTCCAGTCTGAGCTGGATGCGCGCCCCAGCTGATCAGTGATCAGCTGATCGATGTGATCAGCGGATCGATGTGATCAGCGGATCAATGTGCTCAGCGCTGTGGTTGGGTTGGAACAAATGTTTCCCATTGTTGTTATCGTTATAAAATGAGACAAAAGATAGCTATCTGAAGCTATTTTGTATGCGATTATAAATAGTTATTGTGCTATGGTGCTGTGTTTGGTTACATTTTGGGAAATCATATTCGTATGGCCATGTGCATCCCTGTTGGCTCTAAGTCAGTTGTTATTTCAGTAAAACATAACAAGGATAAAAAATAATTGATCATGCTGCTAAAAGCTTCTTATGTTTGCTTTTACCAGCACCAGCCAGAGTGCACAGACTGTCACTGGTCACACTAATGTAGAGATCCTGTTTTTTCTTTCTTCCTTCCTTCAATGACTAATCGATTGGTCGATGAGTGGCTGTTATTGTATTCGAACGAGTTTTTCTTTGGTTGAATACAGCCCTATAAATAAGACAATTGCAGTAAATTGTGAGTCAGGGAGTTAAGTGTTGTACAAAGTTGACTATCTACTGTGTGTTTACAGGAAAATCATGATGATTCATGATGATCAATATTATCCAGCTGAAGTAATTCAGCGCCTTCATTTAAAGCAGCCCTGTGCTGTGTGATCTGAGAAAACACTACATCTTCTCCACATACAGTGGCAAGAAAAAGGAGGCGCAAACTTTTAAGTCTCCTGTTTTCTGAATGAATTGGTCATTAAATGTGATCTAAGGCACAAACAACACAGCCACTAAACATTCACAGAAAAAAGTTCACAATGTCTCTTTCCACTGCTACATGCCTGCTACATGGCGCTGACTGGCACCTTTGAAGAGTAAAATGCACTTGTAATAAGAGGTATAAATACCCAGAATAATTCTTAGTCCTGAACAAGTGTGCTGTGTTTGTAAATTGTGAGACTGAGCCAGGAGCAAGAGAAACATCTTGTTCACACCTCACATCTCTCAGTTTTCTTCACAATTTAGTTTGTTTCTTGATTTTTCTGAAACAAGGAGTCGTGTAAAATTTGGTAACCTCACACAAATACTACTGTGACCAGCAGCCATTACCCTGCTGTGGTACACTCCCCACTTCCTAACCACCACCAGAGAGAATTGAAATCATCAGTCAACAATCTGTAATGACAGTATGATGACATGAGAATACAGGACTGCCTCATCTGGCCTCCCAGCAGCCTACACTGCACTGACTAAAAGTGGGATCTGTTTCCCCAGCTCTACAATTATTATCTCTTAATTCTCTCTGACAGACAACTTCTGAATTCGCTTTCAAAAGTGACGACGAGACACAAATCTTCAACCCTGCATGGTCTGACTGAACGATCAAGACAATACAAGCTTTTCATGCACAGTCCAGTTCATTTTGACATTTTACACTGATTTACCTTCGACAAACCTGATAGTTTTAGTCCAGTTTTGCTCTTGCATCATCGTGTACAGCAACACATGGTTTTTCTTACCCATTGTGAGGACAGTGTCCCTCTGCCGTCAAAAAACAGTCTGTATCTCACCAAGCATCAACACTAGCACAACTACATGTTCTTACCACTAAACAACAACATTTTGTCTTAAAATAGTCATTTTTTAAAATGTTGTCTTATGATCATAATCAAACCAGAAATCCAACCAGGATAGCACGATGATGTCAGGGTGTCAGATCCACTGAACACTGTAATCACAACAACAGGATTCACCATCATGTCCGAGCCTCTGACAGTAATCGTCAGACCAGGGGCAGACAGTAGTAAAGCACATCAGTTCAGAGAGTCTTCCAGTAACTGGTGCTCACTGAACTCACTCATGCAGACACAGGCTGACTGTAATGTCCCATTCTCTCTCTCACCTTCGTTGATTTTCGCCATGTCCACACTGGCGTTGTTGAGCTGCAGGGCGGTCTGAAGTGCTGGGAGAAGCTGGCGAAGTAAAGTGGGGTCCTGGAGCAGCGGAGGTGCCGGGGACTGAAGGACTGGGGACACAGGCACCGTGGAGGCCGATGATCCAGGGGGCCCTGATGAGGGGTTTAAGCTCCCTGAGCTCGAGGATGATGACTGGGACTGGGTGGCCGCTGCAGGTTTCTCCACCTGGGCTGACTCTGTGGAGACAGACAAAAAGAAAGAGAGTTATTTCATCAGCAGAGGCAGTCTTGCAAATCCACCTCTCCAGAGATTACTGGTCACACACTAAACTGGTTTGATCTTTGCATTTCCTCCCTTGACTGAGGTCAGTCTGAAGAGTCAGCGGGTTTCAAACACAGGGCGGTGTGGTCAAAAAGTAAAACCTACTATTTTGTCTGTAAACATTCTGTAGGTGCTACAAACTGTGGTGGTCTGTCATCTGATGAAGCTCAATCACATTAACATGCCACTCCAGCTGGATTTTAGCGGTCACACTATGCGTGTCACTGGTACCCTGAACACCAGGCTCTTCATATCTCAAACTCCTGTGCTGCTGCTTTAACACAGGTTTGTTTTAGGAGTGAATCTCCACCAATCCTCTGCATAAAACACCTCAGGAAAACCATCAACTATTAAGTTTAACAAAACTACACAATGTAATTTTCGCAGAAGTTACAACTATAATGAGTGTAAAAAATATCGGACTACATTTTTCACTGAAGCATGTGCACAAGTAAATACAGTAATTAAAAACCAGCACCACTCCCCCTGTGCTTTCCCACTCACTGAGCTGCTGCAGCCTGAATTCACACTGAATTAGTGTTGACTAACGTTTCAAGTGCCATGCAAATGTATCTTAAATCTAAACTGGAAGAAGTACTGGAGAGACCATCTGTACTAATCATTGTGAAACAGGCACTGGTAGCTTCTCCGTAATCTATAAAAGAGTGAGGTGCTTAATGGAGAATGACTCCACATAAACAAACACTGCAGAGCTTCACGTCAGCTCGTTTCATTTTTACCACATCCTGACCTGAGGGCAGAAACCTCAGCCTCGGCTGAGACATGCAACACACACGCACGCACGCACGCACACTGTAGTATTACTGGTACAAACATTACAAGCAGGGCAGAGCTGTGTGAGCAGCGTTGACTACACACATCAAAGTGTCCAGATGACCAGTCTTAGTTACATGCTGAGGCTGGATGCCTGTCACACCTACAGATATATGTGCACATATGAACCAGTGATGGCACTGTGATGCTGTGGGGTGACTGTTGGCAAACAGTGATAGGGTGATGTTAATCTAATTTTAACCAATGATGGCAGATCAGTGCACAACATTTAACTTAGATTGTTTTTGTCTTTGTGTGCTATCTCTCTTTGTGTCAAATTTTGAAAAGCACATCTGTCAGGTTGTCATCAAAACATTAATCTTCACAGAGGAAGTGGTTCTGGGAGTGGTTATAAGATACTCAGCCAACAGGTTATTCACGGTAAGTGGCATCTGCCCAGGAAAAGTTCACGTAAAACCCGGACTTTGCAGTAAACACTAGGAACTAAACCAGCACCTGAGTCGTTCAGGACTGAAACACAACACTGTTCATGCAATATTATTATTTCATTCTAACATAGTTCTCAAATTCCCAACCCTCCACTGATTGTGACAAGGCTGCTGGTGTCAAGTGGATTACGTTTAATGTGGTGTAATTGTGTTTACATCCTGTGGGAGCTGGTCGTCTTTGACAGGAACAAAAAAAAAAAAAAAAAAGAAAAAAAAGAAAAAAAGTGTGGGTTCACTTTACTCAATATAATTAAAATGCAGCTAAAAGCAATGTGTAGAGGAGTAGCAGCAGACACCTCATTAAACACTTCTGCACCACAGCCATGGTGATGGGATCTGCCAAACTGAAAGCTCAATTCAAAGTCTCCACATTGTCGAGCCAAGGTAACACTCAGTTATGAAAACAAGTCTGTAGTTACTACCTCAGCACACAGTTGGCAGCACTTTTGAGCACTGTTCTCTCTAGGCGCTTTTCCACTGGTACCTACTCGCCTCGGTTTGTGGCGCATTTCCACTGGCAAAAAGTACCTGAAACTCGGTATCTGGTATGACTTTTTAGTACCTCCTCTTCTGCGGCTCCAAAAAAGTACCCGGTCTGGTACAAGCAGGTACAAAAATCTTATTGGTCGGAATCGTCATTGCATCATCACTGAGCAGCATGGAAACATTTATACCTGCGAGCCGACACAGTCTGCATGGTTATAGACAGAATACCTACTATGTAAAAGTTTCTACTATGTGGGGAAAACCACTAAATAGATTGGTTTAATGTACAATAACAGCGCTTTAGTGCAATGATAAAATTTTATTTAAAAACATCAACTGGAAAAAACGTGATCTCCGAGCTCCTGGTCTGTGGAACAGCTGACGGAGGTTGTGGCGAGAGCTCATACCTCCGAATATGTTGGAGCAAGTTTTCAACCAGGATCTAACTTGATGAATTAACAACACATTTGAAGTAAAAACAACTAATTTCTCGCCTGAAACAATCGTCAAACTGCTTTCTGTGAAGCCCCTACAGTTATTCTGAAGGTTACTTCATCAACTTTCTCCTCCTTCACCTGATGACCGGCTACACTGAAGAGGGACTGTTTTCTGTAATGGAAACGCAACTGAGGCGAGGCGAGTAGATACCAGTGGAAAAGCACCATATGTCTCTTCACATCAGAAATGCTCAAGGACTGTAGTGATTTGTACCATTGTTTAGATTCTGGTACTGAAGTCACATTAAGGCACATCACTAACAGACATCTGCACACACTCCCACCTCATACTCAGGAAAATAAAGAGATCATTTAACTTTATTTCAATGAAAAATGTCTATCTCATTGCACCAGATTCCAGAGAACAGTATCAATAAGAGTATCAGTACCAATGCTGTAACAATCCCCAGTTAACACTCTACAGAAAGAGTCACTGTGAAGTAGAAATACTCTGCAACATCTTGCCTGAAATTGCCTTGTAGCAGCCTTGGGTGAATTCCTTTTCCCAACAACAGACGACATCGTCACCGAGGGGAAATCTTTCATTATAGATGATAACTGTGATACAGTGCCGAGTGCTTTCTGTGTGCCACTCGTGCATAAACCCTAACAATCTGTAGTGGTGTCCCCAGATTTTTGTTTGAAAAGGCCACTACACAGCTGCTGACACAGACCTGAAGACTGTTGAAACATGCTGTACAAAGACCAGTTCACCCAAACAAGGCAGTTAGCCACACTGTAGAAACCCCTAAAGGACCCATAACCTCACATGTGAGTACCACTGAAAAACTGAACATCCACCAGGTCCATTTAGTTGGAAATAGGTGTCAACAAGCAGGCTACAGCTGAGAAACAGTTCTGATGCTTTTGTTAGTGAAGCTCACACTATAATGAAACATGTGTCTCTCTGTGAGTCTGTGATGAACCAGGCATTAGGACATCACTGCTGACTGTATTCAGCCAAACGCTGCATCTAATACCCCTTTTCCATCAAACGGGTTCCAGGGCCAGTTCCGGGCCAGTTCCTGACTTGGCCCCAGTTTGTTGGTTTTCCACCGCCGCGAGAACCGGCCCCAGCCCCTAAAACAGGGGCCACCTCTGGCCCCACTTCTTTGCTGGGCCAGACTTGGCCCCGATTAAGCAGCGACTACGCCAGGAGCTGGAGGAGCGACGGCAGAAACACAGCTAGTGATAGTAGAAGAATAAAGCAATGAAAATACCGTTTTGGCTCTGGATCCCAGTGTAGACTTTTAAAACCAGGAACAGCACTTGTATGCATACGATCAGCTCCTCCATTTAAACATTATTACAGCAAGGCTGCGCTTCGCCGTCATATGCGACAGGGAAGCAGATTGTAATTCCCCAAAACTGAATAAATACCGCACGTAGCGATGCAACACTGCTTTGTTAACTCAATCATGTTGTAATTAGAC
>OOFC01002261.1:0-10950 GCA_900323345.1 Pseudochromis fuscus | reverse complement strand
CAACGACCAGACATTCTGATGGGCTAAATTTCCACGTTCTTCTTCCCAGAGAGGTGCAGACAATACCAGGTAAACAATGGGACATAGCACTTCTGTTGCCAAAATGCGCATGCGGCTTCTTGATGACGTAGGCTGTAAATGGGTCTATAATAATAATATATAAATTTACAACTTACATAAACAAGTAACAACAGCATAAACAAAAGCATGGTTTGAAAAGGATGAAGCAGACGCTCATCCCCCCACTCATCATCACAAGACACAACATCACGAGTTAACATTTGGGAAAATAATTGTTTTTAGATTCAACCCTGTAACAGATAAATAGTGTCTTGTGTGAGTATATTTTACAAATACATTCAAGTACATTCCTGTAAGATCTTAATAATGAGACACCCTTTGTTGTCAGTCAGTCATCTTCTATACCTGCTTGTCCACACTTGGGTCGCAGGGGTCTGCTGGAGCCTATCCCAGCTGTCATCGGGCAGGAGGCAGGGTACACCCTGGACAGGTTGCCAGCCTATCGCAGGGCTGACATATAGACAAACAACCCTTCACACTCCCACTCAAACCTATGGTCAATTTAGTTTGATCAATTCACCTAACAAGCATGTCTGGACTGTGGGAGGAAGCAGGAGTACCCGGAGAAAACCCGGAGAGAACATGCAAACTCCACACAGAGCTGAGATTTGAACCCTGAACCTTCTTGCTGTGAGGCACAAGTGCTAACCACTGCACCACCTTATTTTATCAACAAATACACATGCAAATACACATGCTCTCTTTACTGTGTGGAGCAGGGGGATGAGAAGATGATGTTAACTGCTCGTGTATGAACTAGAAAGTTTGTGGTGAAAACTGTGCTTTGCATATAGGCATCAAACAACCACACGGATGAAAGGAGGAAGCAGATGCTTTAAACAACCACAAACTGGTTCTTAATGACTTTACAAAAGAAAGTGATTAAGAAGAACTGAAAGGAGTAGACAAAACAGTTTAGAGCTGACTCAGCAGTAAATCATGCAGAAATATGTCTCTTCAAAGGAACTGTGAAGTCCATGCCAGACCCCTGCCCGACACACACACACACACACACACAAACAAAACACTGTCATGCACGGAAGCTTATCACTCAGCAGTGGAACACACCCATCCAGGTAAAGTATTTTTTGTGTGCCATGATTTTGTGGCGGTGACTTTCACTGACATTTGTATTGAAGCTGAAAGAAACTCCCTGACAGATGCAGTTTGTATTCGCAGATCTCAGCGGTTACTTTGTTTTGTTTCAATGTAAAGTTAAAAATTCAGCATCACGTCGTTGAGCGGATGCTAACGGACCACATCTTTATTTTAGCTCAGAATCTACAAAGTGCTTCACAAGTGTTGTTGCCTCACACTTTACCCGTTCACACACACACTGATGGAAACATGCAGGATGCTGGCTAACATCAGGAGCAACTTCGGGTGCAGAGTCTTGCTCAAGGACACGTCAACATGTGGATCAAACCCTGAACGTTAATATTTGTGGACAACCTGATGTACCACTTGAGCCTCAGCTGACCTGTAGCAACTGTTTACATCACAATTTAAAGAAATGGTTTTTATTGAATCATTTTCCTTCTTTTTTCTGCATTAACTCCTGTAAAAATGTGACTGTGTAATTGTCCCGTTAATTTCTGGACACATTATCAGGACAAAAACAGATGGAAGATAAGCAGCACTGAAGATAAAGCGCAGGTGAAGTGATATTTTATTTAAAAGGACTTGTGCAACATTTCATCACAAGGAAGTTCCCACATAACTAAAGTGTCAGCTCTACCTGATAATGTGGGTGTGTCACCAGACTGAAAGGTCAAAAGAGCAACATGTCTGGAGTTTGTGGCTTTATCAGATTCCACTGACGGGTGTGTGTCGCGTCTGTCGACTGAGAGCAAAAATGTCAAATGTTCAGACTGGTGATTATCACTCCATAACTAACTGAGCTTTTGAAGTTGACAGGAAACAACCAGGCGTTTCGTTTTCACCTTAACATCCAGAGGTGTGGTCTGCAGAAAAATCACATGCATGTTAAATATCTGCTCTTCATTGTGCTGCAGGTCACAACTTCTTCTTTCTACATGAATCACAGTGTGGTACACTGTGAGAAAACATAACTTTGGAAGCTTTTCAGGCTAAAAATGATACATATTTTTTCATTTTTAATGTTTGATGAAGGATATTTACATGTGTGAAATCAAAAGTAATTAAAAAAAATATATGTAAAAAAAAAAAAAAAAAAAGCCAAAAGACAAGATATCTTTCAATTTACAAACAAATCTCCTCACATATTGTCTAATGGCAAAAAAGTAGCTGGGACTTGGTACCTGGTACAACTTTCCGTACCTCCTCTCCTGCGGTTCCAAAAAAAGTACCTGGTCACGTCGGAGCAGGTACTAAAATCTTATTGGCCATAATCATCACTGCGTCGTTGCGTCATCACTGCGCGGCACGTAATCTGTCCCTGCAAACACGCCATTTTTTAATCTTCGGCAAACTGTGCATTAGTGTTTGAAATAACAAGAAGAGAAATTGCATCTGTTAGAAATCCTCAAAAGGACTCAGGAAGAGGAGCAAACCTTTCTGTCATCAGTCTGTCATCAGCAGAAGCGAGTAGGTACCAGTGTAAAAGCGCCATTAGTAATGTATTTATAGTCTCATCTTGAATTTAATTGTTTCAGGAAAATGATTATAAATGATATAACAATAATAATTACTATGCTTTTGTTTGTTTTTATGTTTTCTACAGCAGATATAATCCCTCACAGGTGACAGATGATGCGTTCACGGGCAGGTAGAAAATATTTGAAGGGTGTGTTAAATAATCACAGATTGTCAGGGAAACTGGAAACACACTTGAAGTAAAATCTATACCAGTATGTAAACAGCACTTCTGTTTTTGCTAAAAGGACGGTGTGTACGTCACGAGGAGTCCAGACCAGAGAGTGACCTGCTGAGGGTGATAATCACATTCATCCAGTCGTGAAATCGTTCCCTTTTATGATGAGATTTATCATAATTTGGTTTTACTTTCTTAAAAGAACAAGTGATGACAAGTGTTTTCACAGGCTGTAAAATATAAAGTTATTTATATTTTTGTCTACGTCATGAGTGATTTCCTAGTGCTAATCTGTGGTGTGATCAAGTTAACTGAGGATTTCAAAACAACATTTTTTATTGTTTATTTTACACATCCTTTGGGTGTTTTTTTTAAACATAAAAATATAAATGAAATTACGGAAAATAGACTAAGAATTTACATACCCAGTATAGAATCACATTAAAAATGTATGTGGAAAAACATAATTAAAAAATAAATAAAGAAAAAATGGCCAGCATCCACGGGTTCGAGGGTCGGACCCGCCTCCTCCCTTCATATCCAAATATGGTCATTTCTTGCTGCAAACTAACAACACGGTGACATTCAAATACCAAAATATCCTGGCTTCAAAACACAAGTCCACAAACCAGTAGGTGTCATTAGCCTAATTCATTTCTATAGAGTATATACGATCTGTGGTTACATGGTTGAGAAATTTATTCTAATTTTTTAAAAATATTATAATTACGATTTTATGTATCTTTAGCAGAGGAAATAGTTACATTCAAGATAACAGTGTAAATATATTTTAAAATAATACAATCATAAAAAGAAACACTGATTTTATTTATTTAAAACTTACTAATATCTTGTATAATAAAGGAACTTTAACAAAATGAATAGATAAATATAAGTGTTTTTATTCAATAATATATATATTTTTTAACATATTTACATGTCTTTCATTAAACCTTAAAAAGCCAAAAATTAAACAATACTTTATTTTGAAGCTACAAATTGTGTTGTACTTAAGGAAAATTAGGGTATTATCCATTATTTTCTAAAACTTTTTGGTCCTTCAGCTGGAAAATGATGCTTATACCCCTTAAACGTCTTTTTTCAGCCTTTAAAGCTGAGTCTCCAAAGTGGCTGCGCAGTTACATCAGATCCTCTGTGTTGGTTAAAACAGGCTCTACAAGAATATTGGATTTCTTATGTAAACACATTGACCTATTTTATTATTATTGCAGTGTAAGAAAGGCCTTTCCAGGTAAGTATAAACCATGATGATGGGTTTCTCCATGTTGTATCGTTTCCTGTACGCACATCCTTCCAATGTGTCTGTTTTCAATCAATCATACACTGTGCACTGAACACTGTTATCAGTCTTTGATTTCAGGCCACATTGCTTACACCAAACATTTGCTATAAAAGAGTCGACCTGCTCAGAACCAAGCAGATTTACACCAGAGACATCGCTCTCCTCAGACCTCCACATCCTTCCAGTCCTCACAGGTACAGCAGGTTTGTCTTTTTGAGTGGACTTAAGTTTTTACACGTGTGATTTTCACAGAAATGATTCTTTCTCTCTTCTTGTGCACAGACATGTCAGGGAAAGTCATCTTTGCACTGTTGGTGACACTGCTCGTGTGCAGTGCAGCCTGCTCACCTGCATCCTCTGCAGCTGGACAAGCAACGGAGACAAGTGTCCTGCAGCAGCTTCTGGCCAGGAAGGAGGACGCGAGACACTCACCTGACAGACAGAAGCCAGCACGGACGGAGAGACGGGCGCAACTGTCAGAGGACGAGCGAGAGATTATGACCAAACAAATAATGCAAGCAATCTCAGGTATGAATCAGGGTGTGAAAGCTCTCGTCTGATTGTTTTCAGTCCGTCTCACTTCTGTCAGCTTGATGAAAGAGGGAAAGGGCAGAGGTCCAAAGGAGAAGCTCTGATGTGTTCACTGAAGCTGTCACTGTGTGTGATTCATGTAGGAATGGCTTGTTCGCAGACATGATGAACTCTGAGTGCATGTCTGATCGGGACTACCGGGGCTGGGTGGACTTCGGACGCCGGGACGCAGAGTGAAACAGCAGCCTGGGAAGTCCACACTGTACTGCTTTGTGTTCAGATTTTTGCAGAAAGTCAATGTTTTTCTTCCCCTGCAACTTTATAAATAAACTATTTTGCAGCAATTTTTTTGTCTTGACTCCATATCTGGGTGATTCTCCCAGGCAGGTGCCTTTTAAATAGATTTTAATCCTTTAACACCTGAGCCTGCAAATTTCCACCTGGACTTTTTATGCTTATTTTGATTTAAAATTCAAATTCAACATGCAAAATCTAACATTCATGTGCAATTGCGATGTTTTTGTTCACAAAAACTCTAAACTCAAGTTCTGTTTTTGTATTTTTCTGCTATTCTTGCTTTATCATCACTGTTGTTACACTCTTAGTAAATTACCTACTTTGCTAGCCTCTGGGAGAGACGTTGGTGAAATTACCGTAATAACACCATATTCAATGTAAAGGGCAACATCTCAGCTCGCAGGAACCATTGGAATTTTTCCGATTGCGCAAACTGACATAATTAAGGTAATCCAAAGACGTGCAGTCACCGACGACATGCTCAAAATTAAAGTGTTAAACTTAACAAAACCATGAAAGTTATTTCAATCCCATCAATTTATAGAAGGAGGTGTTGTTGCATTATTCATTCATTCATTCATTCATTCATTAATCTTCTGGGCTCTGCTGGAGCCTATCCCAGCTAGCAACAGGTGAGAGGTGGGGCTTGCCCTGGACAGGTCGCTGGCCTATCACAGGGCTAACACAAAGACAGACAACCATCCACACTCATACTTACACTCGGGCCCCGTCCACACGAAGACAAAAACGATAACGTTTTAAAACTTTTCGCCCTACACCGTTCATTATGTGTGCGGCACACGAAGACGCTGAAAACGCTGTAGTCAATATGCCAGGCCTGCATGTGGCGCTGTAACGCTGCCACAGAAACAGAGAAGAAGACACAGATCATGCGCAATAAACTCGTGCCACACGGAGCATGCGCAGAAAGCTCGGGCGCAGTAAAACAAAAACAACACACACTTGTTGCTCACGGTATAATTTTTGCTGTAAAGCCAAAACAAGCCCAGTAGCTGCTGCAGCACTAACGCGATGCTGTATTCCGCCATTGTTACTGTCGTTGGGTTAATTTAATCCAGCAAAACCCAACAGTTTGTCGGTTTTTAAAAAATAGTCCATCTCGTGAGGATAACTCAGCATGTAGGGTTGGGGGAGGTGAGGGGAGCTGTAGCGGGTGGGGGTACCTCACTCCTAAATATTTTTTGAAGCATAAGATCTACTTAATGATGAAATTATTTTCACATGGAGCACTGATAATCTAACAGAGTAGCATCTGTCATTTAAATATAAAAATATTAATTGGAGCAGATTCATTCTGGATGGAAATGCAAAGTTTTATTCACAGGTGGTACAATTTATATACACACACTGACATATTACAGCTGTGATGCTAACACAGACTACAGCAACAACAGTAGTGCAGACAAAACAGTGGTTTGGTTGATTTAAGTCAGAACACATATTACAATAATAAAATGTGTTGATGATTTCTTCCCTTTAAAATCCACAGTATCCTATGCCTTTTTTTTTTTGCTACAGTTGATTGTTCAGAAAGGATCATGCTGTTTTACCACTCTTCTACTTGCATTTAATAAATAAGTATTCCTCTCAACATCACTGAGAAATTGCATTTCAATGCCCAACATGATGATTTTTGATCAAATTTAAATCCCAGCAGTTTTTTTCAAAAATTCCTGATGAAATACAGCAGATTTGTACAAGCAAGACTTCACACAGTACACATATTGCTTCACAAACTAATCCCAGTCATTGTCTTTGATACAACCTGATTTGGTTTTGGTGAGGTTTGGCTCAGAATTAAGTCCACGGGGTCAGAACAGCCCCGAAGTGAAACTGTGCCAGTGTTTAGTGAGAGCGGGTGGGTGGACAGTGTTTCTCCATCAGTATATCTGTATATACAACATGCTTTTCACAATGTAGCAGCGTCTGAACAGGAAGACCAGAGTGTGTTCTTAGTGCATTCAAATGTTCCTCAGTGTGGCAGCGTTGGTTTGGTTTGTGGTTTTTAAACTAACAGTAATTTACTGCACTTTTTTTTAAAATTGAAATGACAATGTCATTATTTACATATAGCAGATGTCTCACTTTGGAAACTAAAAAGACAACAGATGAAGAGGTTTCTTAAAACCAGCGGTGGGGAAGAGATAGTAAAATGACATTCACAAAACACAGTATAAAAAGACTTTTTTTTTTTTTTCTTCGTGATGTTTCTTTTCTTTTTGTGTAAAAAGACGCGAGTCAAACATACTGGTGATCGGGTGGCTGTGCTGAGATGAATATGTCCCCCACACGCAAAGAACAAACTACTGTGCACTATACTCATAGAAAAGGATAGCACTGCACACTATCACCAACAACTGGAAAGTATGGCTCTAACACATTCTGTGGCTTTTGTTTTCAAGACACGGGTGCTGTGGTGGGCCCTGAACTGCACGGTGGGAGTCACATGGCTTAAGTCTGAATGAGAGAGGAGTGAGCGGTGAACACGTCACACTTTCGGTGGATGTCTGACTGCTTCTCTCTCCGTGCCGCCGCGCCCCGTCATCCCCCAGGCGGCCACTCTGTGCAGCCCGAGACTCTGAAGCTTCTCCACCAAGTTCAAGCTAAAAACGTTCCTTCTTCCCTCTTTGTCCGAGGACGAGCCTCCGCCTTTGTCTTTTACTGTGGAGCATGGAGGCGTTGTATTGTGGTGCAGGTTGTGGAGGGGGTTGGGAGAGGCTGAGATGCCGCGTTCTTGCAGCAGCTGCAGGAGTCCCAGTGATGAGGTGGTTAAGTTGGTGGCGGCTGTGGTGGTGGTGGTGGCGGTGGTCAGGCCTCCCCGGCCAAAGTGCTGCAGCTGGTGGGAAGGAGGAGAAGTGCTCACGTGCTCACAGTTCCGACAAGGTGGCAGGCCGAAAGAGCGAAGGCTGCAAACAAACAACAAGCAGTTACAACCAAAAAATATGACACAAAACTGTTTTTGCATGCACATTCATACAGAAAAAATAAAAAATAAATAAATAAGGCAATGTTAAAAGTTTTTGTTAGTTGAGTTTGTCATCACTATAAATTGAAAAAAACTTGATGTTAGTGTGATGAAACAGGATCTGGTGGTTTGCTGAGATGAAGACCTAAAAAAGAATAATAAACACAAAGAAGTGAGAGCAGATCAAACAGCTCAGCATCTTCCAGTGAAGTGTTAGTAGGAGGTGAAGAGCTTTTCACAACAGAAGCACAGAGCAGGATGTTTTCCATAAAATAAAACAGAAACATTTACCTGCTGCTCTACTTAGAACTAATAATCAGCATATTAACATTTAACAAATGATCTACAGCACACATTAATGCCACTGTAAGAAGACATGTTACAATTTTAGGCCCCGTGTCCACAGGAAGCGTTGATTTCATTTTCACAGAGCTACTCTCAAGTGTTTATTGTTGCTAGGTTACAAAAACTGTCCCATAGCACCTCAGTATTCCTCCATTTTAAACATCAAGACTCAGTAGTTTACTTCAGGAAAGTTAAAGCTAAAAACAAGGGAAAGAAATCAAGTCCTGATACAAGCAGCAGATCTGCTGCCTTCAAAAATCTCTGGCTCCAATTGACTTCAATTCAAAAATTGTCATTTTCAATCATGAAATACACAATAATTATTTTTCCAGAAGTCATTCTGATGACATTAACCAAGGTTTTAGAGATCTGTGTTCATCTGAAAATCTTTTTATCATCAATTAGATGTCAGCCTTCAAAAAGACGAGGTTTTAGGGGCATGGTTAGTTTTTTTATTTGCTGGTGAGTCTCATACACACTGTACATTGTCCTTGGGTTCAAGGGTCAGACCCGGCTCCTCCCTTCATATCCAAATAAGGTCACTTCTGGCAAACTCCTGGCTTCAAAATGCAACTCCACAAACTAACGGGCGACTACATCCATCTCTTGTATGCAGCCTCCTCCTCCAATCTGATTGGTCAAGCTTGACAGTGTCATTCATTTTTGTTTAAACAGCAGCTTTGAGTTATGGAGCTCCAAAGGACTTTCTTTAGGAAAAAAATCAAAAGCCTTGTTCCAGTTTGAACTAAGATGTTCTCTAGTTAAACAATCATTGCACTGTGCGTTTGTTGTTAATATTCACAACATTAATCAAGCATTCAGAGTGCATCCATAACCCCATGCTCTTACTTTGGCCCGAAGGCTCCTTCTAGACTTGGAGAAAGAGCCTCGACAGACGTTTTCTAGCACAAAAGAGGTAAAAAGCAGAAGTTAAGGGAGAAAAGGCAGCAGCGAGGATGATGGAGAACCTGTTTGATGAACGTGACACTGCACAAAAAGGTTTGCGGTTAGTCAAGTCCTTGAAGTCCTTAGAAGCAGCAGGTCAGGTCCAGCACATGTCAATGAACTTTATGATTCAAGATGAAAAATCAATTGACAACACGAAAGCAAATGGTGTCTGTACAGTATGAAAAGTCTTACCTAGTGGAGAAGGAGGGGATGAGTAGGGAGGGTTGGAGGACTTGGCAGGTGGTAATGGTATGTGTGGGAGAGGTCTGAGGGAGGTTGGGACCCGATGGAGAGACTGTGACGTCATGGAGGGAGAAACACACATTAAACTACACATGAGGGAAAACACACACGTCTAATGGGAAACTAAATGACCACTGAGGTTGGAAACTAGACATAGTGAATGTAAGAGAAGCTGGAAACATGGACAGAGGTGGTGAAGCTGTGTGTTAGCATGTGTCGTACCCATGCCATGAGCTCCAGAGAGCTGTGACAGATCGGGTTCGTCCTCCTCCAGGTCGTTCAGGCTGTAGACGTGCTGTATGTCCACCTCCAGCTCCCTGAAGTCTTTAGTCAGGACGCCAGGGCGGGGGTGCAGGATGCCTCCCAGGTTGGGTTTGGCGAGCTGCTGCCACTGGTGCAGGGTGACCGAGCCTGAGGAGGACAGAGTCAGGACAGACTGTTGAAGCACGTGGTAATACAAAGAATTTACTATAATCTACTCACCTACAGAGAAATGATAACCACAGGTTTAGGTTCATGCATTTGTCATTTTCGGGATGTTAATGTTGATAAACATCATTTTTGGTGCTGCCATTTTTATCAAGATTCATATAAAGTAGAAAAAAATTCAGAAAGCGGTTCTTACCATTAACATTTCTAAAAGAGTTAAGTGTATTCTCTCCTTCCCAGAACCTTTGCAAAACCAATTTTTGGAAATATTTGAGCTGATACTATAGAAACCAGCTGGAGTAATGTATTATTTTACCGCCATATTTTACAGTTAGTTGCAAAAGTCCAATGTAGTGGGACACCATCGGCTACTTTTACTTTTGAAATCAAGAAACTAAAATGTTTCCTTTTTTCCTTTTGGTGTAACAGTTTGTATCGCGGTGTGCACTGCATTTACCGCCTGGTGTTTCGTGAAGCTCCTGAACATTATGAATGTATTTGGAATATTTCAAGTTTCAATAAACTGAATATTATTTGGGGTAAATACTGGTTGCTGCTGGTGACACATGTTTCAGTTAAAGCATGTAACTTTTCTAATAGCTTCACTTCAGTTGCTTGTAATAATTTCAGTGTTAAATTTTGGCATAATTAAATGGATATGATGTGGTATTTGAATGATGCTGAGAGAAAATAGCAGTGGTTAAAACAGTTGTACACAGTAAGAAAAATCCACTTTATTAGTGAAAATGTTTATTTACGTTTTGGTCACAGATTCTTAAATGACTGAAACGTGCAGAAGAGAAATGTGTTAGTAAACTTAGTGATTCTGGCGTTCAATAAATCCCACAGGTGTAATCTGAAGCGAGACAGGATGCATGCTTCCTGATTTCCTCTACTGTTTATACTTTTACAGATAACATTTCTGCTACGACGCCACCTTATCCTGAGAACCGCAACATGAGATGCAGTATGAAGCTGAAGCTTTTTACCCTC
>OOFC01002260.1:7781-25921 GCA_900323345.1 Pseudochromis fuscus | reverse complement strand
CTACTCTGCTGTCGAAGCAGAGACGCTGATGTCTTGGGAGTGGGTGTGGGTTCAGAGACCCTCCTCCCTCCTCTCTACATTATTTATCCCTTTCATACTACAAACCTTTGCTCCATGTGACGTCCTTCCTGCTGCTGATCCTGTGCAGAGAAATGGCAAAAAAAGAAAACATCTGTCCTTCACCAAGGAGACCTCTTTTCAATCTGCCCTCACTGAGTCTCATTTTATTCCCAATCAGCATTCATGCTGGGTTTTTTTTGTTAGTTTGTTTGGTGTTGTTATATTAAATTAATTGATTAACTGAGGTGGAGGTGGTTGTTTGTATATAGAGATTTACAAAAACAAGCATCCATTCCACACAACATCCCAGCCTCAGCAGTGGTCTCCTCAATAGCCAGTCTATTATCAGTCTATTTGCTCCCACCTAGTGGTGGTTCTTGCTTGGCACAGATTGAAGACCTTTGACACAGAACAAATTCATTCATTCCTTTTTACAAAATGTGTAGTCGGATCTTTCCAGTAAAAAGTGATTTAAAGGAACTTGTTTTAAATGTTCATTCAATTCATTTGTGGAAGAAATAATCTGATAATATTTAAAATTTTAAAAGATGCAAAAATACTGTTCAAATGTCCTTGATCAACAGGAAAATGCATATTATGTTGGTGGTTTGGGGGGAAAGGAGAGACTGAAGTATTAATGCAATAGCTTTGTCTTGTCTTTTGTGCTGTAACTACTGGTTATTTTCTTATTGAACTAATGCATTTGTTTATTTGTGAAATGTCAGAAATTCCGGGGAAATATTCACAATAGCTTTGAAGAGAGGTGATTTTTGAAGTGTCTTGGTTTTCCTGAATTTTAGTTTTATTTAATGAGTTTATAACTAAAAGATAAACTCTTACATTGTAAGATTAAATAAACTGCAATTTCCTTTTGTTTTGTTGTCCTAACAACAAGTTGATCAAAAGGAAAATGTTCATCAGTTGTTGCACCTCTGTTTATTTCTTTATGTATTTTTTAAAACAAATCCATTTTCTGAATCTCTGGGTCAGATGCCACTATGTTGACCTCAGGTAACCTCAGGTTCAACATACCTCCTGATATGTATTTAACACATGTTGAGGGTATAACATTTCAGATGTGTCTTTGGGTTGGCTTTTTCTTTTACATCAGGTTTTAACATCCACTGGTGCTGTGGATGTGTCTGGTTCCTCTCTGACGGGCTCGGCTCGCAGCTCTGAGCTGTTGAATTTTTCTGTTTTTGTTGAAACTGTGACAGAGACGAGCTCGACACAGCGGCGGTTAATCCTTTTTGTCTGTAAAAACAATGAGTGTGAAATCGCTCCGTGCATGGATGTCTTCAGGCGGACTTTAATCACGTTACGGCCCCCACATGCTCAGGGGAGGAATTTGAGTCTGCGTGTGCTGCTTCAGTGTCTGCATGTGTGTCTGCAGCAGAGGATCATATTTAATGTCTTAATTAGGGGGGGTTATGCAAATGAGGTAATTCAGTTTTATATCCCTGTAAGGCTGGTTTTTTTTTCTTTTTTAAAATCTAATCTAGGGAAGTGCAGGGATATTTCAGGGCGTTTCCCAATGAAGAAAATTATCAATTACTGTGGACTTGGAGAGATAAGAGTTAATTGAATTAAAGTGGCACCCTGGGCAAGATCTGTCTCAATGTGATGATGATTTATTTTGTATGAATGTTTCCTCAAACAGCTTTTCTCGAGAATACTCCATTTTTACATTTTGCGTTGTTGTTGTTATTGTTTACCTCTCCTATTTGTAAAACTACAATAGAGAAAGTTTTGACCTTGTTGAAATGCCTGCTGGGAGATGTAGTAATTGATTAACTGAATCAGAGGCTGAGCATTTGCACCAGCTCATGAAGAACTTCTCACAAATTTCTTCCTCGCACTCCTGACCCATACTCTAAAGAGTTGAGTTTCACTTATTAGACTTAATTTATTTTTGCTGAAACCTCAGCTGCGTTCACACGCTGCACAGATCCGTCTTTATGTTTGATTTGTGGGACCGAGCTCACAGATCTGAGCTGAGCCATTCTCCTTTTTTCTCCACACATGCGGTGTTGTTTTAGGGGCTGCTGGTTGTTTGAATGACTGGAGTCGGAGGGTGAAGACGCATGTCTTAATGTTTCAGCACAGTAGAGACTGTATGGAGCGGACTTTAATGTTGACTGTCTGCAGGGGGAGGTTTGTTTTGGACCACAGCTCACTGACTTCGTTGGAGTCGGATCAAACTGGCAGAAGTAAAGTTAAAACCCTGAGAAAGTGGAAGAGCTCAACATGGAAAGTTTTTTTTTGACCCCTTGAAATAAATGTTTAAACCAACAGTCACAGTTTTGTTATAACTTCATAATGTAGACGTATGCAGTTTAAATTTTTTGAAGTAAAACTAAGTTTTATTATTGTATTTATTTTGGGATTATTAAATATTTCATACATGTATTGCAGTTCTGTTGAACTTGTTGGAAGCATATGCAGTTTTTGAAATGACCACTAGAGGCCGCTGCATTCCTCCCTGAGTGTTTTTTATAGGAGTCAATAAAAGGAAAAGTGACGTCTCTCACCTTGAGAGCAGGTTTTTGTTTTTCAGTTGTGCTCTCCAAAGATGTTCATGTTTTATTATCAACTTCTTTTGTGTGTGTTTCTTTTGTAACAAATCTGGTGATGAAGTGAAATAATTTCACTACTTTTTTTGCTTTTCCACTTCTTTGATGGAGTGCAGTTATTTTTAGAGAGCAAGTAGGTTTCTTTCACATTACACTGTGTGTACTTGTTTTGAAGAAAAATTTAAGATTGAAAAAGAGATTTAAAAAAAATATATTTGGATTGCAGCTAATTAGAATCATCCATCATGTCTTCCTCTGGGATCTTTATAGATTTTAGTTAATAGAAAACAACAACAACATACTTTTACATTTTGTAGGGATAGTGGCAGTGTTTTTGTAAAACTGTAATCTTCAATATCAGATCTTTCCCCCTGTCTTGTACCTGTGTGTTAAACACTCTGAGGCTGTTTCTGTTAGTGTAAAAGTGAGTGTTTACTTTATGATTTATAGTATTTTGCCTCCTTTTTATTTTAAACCATTTACCTCAGAATTCATGAAGTATTTCCCATGTAAACAAATGTCAGCAAACTGCACGTGAGGACCTCACAGGGTATAGATTAGAAGCCTCACCATTAATCTTGGTTACCACTGAGAGCAGTTGTGTCCAAAAAGCTTAAGGCAACGATAAAGTGATTATGGTGATTGTGTGCGTGTGCTTGTCTCTGTGTGTGTCCAGACTACCGTCACACATGCTGGCATAATCTCAGGTAACGTCTCTGTCAGGACAAAACATCAAGAGCTGTTACTCAGCATCGTCCTCAGTTGTTTCTGTTTGGTTCAAATGCTGGTTGAGGTCTTCTGGAGTTCAAGCTGGACTTAAAGTAAAAGCAAGAGAAACCGACAAAGAGAGAGTGTGTAAATGTGAGTGTGAGTGTGTGTGAGTGTGTGTGTGTGTGTGTGTGTGTACGTATAACCATCCCTGTAATTGCCAGTAAGTGGCTTAGTGGTATCTCCACCCTGCTCCTCCTGATAAGGCAGCGCTGTGTCTGCCATGTCTTGTAAGACTGATAAGAACTTTTCTCCATCTCACTGTACAACAAAATCTTCTCTGCAGGACACTACAGACAAATCACCAACATAGTCGGAAATTAAAAGCATTTTCATTCATCAAATCAGTGCATCACTATATGTCTTAACCTGTTGACACTGACACATTACTCAGCAGTGTGCTGGTCTGTGGGTGTAATCACCATCGGTCTAAAACAAAAAATGTTTCCAGTTCCAATTTGAAGCCTGTTGAGCTGGTCAAATCATCTAGTGAGTGATACACAAGTGTAAACATTTACAGATTAAAAAAAAAAAAAAATCGCACATTTTTCAGTTTCAGTTAAAATTTTATTTTTTAAAAACCTGTAAAACACATAATTACAGTACAGTTTGAGTTTTACACAAGATCCTCTATAATTTAGATTTTTTAAATTTTTAATCAAATATTTTACACTTGTACACACATGACAGTGAAACTGATAAAAACACATTTGTGCAACATTTTTGATGTGACAACTTCCACAATTACACAAATTATTCATCAATTAACAATCTATGTAAAATTACAGGCCCATGGCTTCAGTTTATGGCTAATTGTCATCAAATGATACAAACATATTTTATCATATATACAGTGTTAATCTTGAATTTCCTTGTTTTAAAAAAGTGAAAGTTACAGATTTGTATTTTTTACCATTAGAAATATAAGCTTACAGCCTTTTTTGTAATTTTATTAATATTTTTGTTTATTTTTAAAAGTAGAAAAACAAAGTGAAATAAGGAAATTAATTCTGTAAAATTACATATTTTTAAAAAATTGCATTTACAGTGCACCAATCAATACCTGTCACAACTATACTTACTTAATACTTTATATTCGCAACGTACATGTAAAATGAAGAAGGTCCCAAATCTGCTGAGAAATGTCACTTACTCTTCAACTGAAGCTTCAGCTTTTAGCTCGTCATCCTCACTTCCAGCAGCAACCACAGAGTCAGATGTTTTGTCTCAGGAGATTAAAAAAGAAGTGAATATTGGATGTACATTCAAGTGGACACAAACCTGACCAACAGGAGATCCATATCAGTTTTACAGGTTGATAATTTGTCAGAGGTGTGTGTGTCTATCAGCTTGTTGATGAGTTCGACTGCCAACCAGCTGATGCAGCTTCATGAGTTTAGATAAAGATAGAGAAGTCCTACATTGGGTGACCTGTTTCCCTTGATCAGTTCAGCGTGGACTGACTTTGATTTACTGTTCTGTTGCTGCTCTGTGGGCTCGAACTCGAAAGGCGTCTGCGTTGCGGAGGCTGTGTACAGATGTGCAGTGTGGGAGTGTAGCTGCTGCAGTCTCTAATAACAACACTGCCCTTTTATCTCGGTGTGGGACAGCTGAAACTCTGGCGTGTCACTAATGTAAAGTCATACTTAGTGAAGGACGCCCATGCAGGGACCTCCTGTTGCCCTTCTGCGGTGACAGCTGTCAAAGCCAGAAAATTAAAATACACTCACTGAAATGTGAAGGAAACACAGTCGTTTCTCACTTAGTAACTACATGAGCTTGTCTACGTGTCAGAAGAGAATAAGTCAAAAGTAGTAAATGTCTGATACTAACACTATGCAGGGACAAATCCCCAGTGTGTCAGGGCTTCTGTCCTCAGTCACAAACTTATTCTGATTCATCGTTCATTGATATTTTATACAAGATGAGTCTCCGTCCTTCTTTCCTTCTCGTCCAACGTTTCAGCCTCTTCCTTCAAAACCCTGTCAGTGCTTTGTCATCCCTCCCTGTTGTTCCTCCCTCTCAGCGCTGCACGCTCTGTCGTCCATGTGCACTGGTGTGTTGTGTTGTTCTCTGCTGGTGGTCTCCTCAGACCCATGGAGGTCCCCCCCACATGGTCGTCTGTTTACCCAGCAGCCCACTCTCCTCTCGAGTGCTGCTGCTGCTGTGCTGCCTTTAAATTAACATATAATGTGATGAAAAGTTTTGTCAACTCTTTCTCTTTCTTTTTCTCTCTATTACAATTTATTTGCATTCAGCCTCTGCGCCTGCAACAGTTTTCTGGAGCATGAACCTTTTCTGTTAGCGTATTGCTTTTGTTGGCAGCTACGGCTGGTACCAGAACAACCAAATAAGTCATTCATTCACTTCAGAACTGTTTGCAGTGTAGCAGCAGCCAAGCAAAGCAAAACACTGCCGTGGGTTTTATGGCGAGTACTTTAGAATAGACATGTTCGCTGTATTTTATTTTCCTACAGGAGAATGATGCATGGTTCAGTTTATTCAGCTTGACTATAGACATGACACCCGATGTCCTCTTGTCATGCCTGCCTTGTCTCTTCGGTGCCTCTCGTCCCTGATGCCTCATTACCCGCAAGTCTATTTTTACACTTTGTTATCCGTGAGTGAAGCTTTCCTGGCAGGAGTCAGCGCAGTGCCAACCCGGGAAAGAATGCCTGTCCTGGGCCTCCGCACAGGGCACTGCCCCGGTCCTTGGAAGAATTGCACACTGTCTTTCTGGAGCTGGTTATGTAAGCAGCACACCACTCACACTGACACAGTAATGACCTCAGTGTGAGCTCAGTTGGTAGTCTTTAGGAGTCTTTGTAGAGCACCAAAATGTCTAAAAGTTGTCCTTCATGTTCATGAGATAATTAGAAAAAGTTGACCTTGATGATTTGTCTTGAACTCTGCCAGAGCTGTTTGGAAGAAATCCTTCTTAATGACATGAAGCAGGCACGTATCATTACTGTAGCTTCATGTTTTGTCAGTGTCGTGAACTTTTCAGACTTCTTGCAGAAGCTGCAGGGAAAAAAAAGGTCCTTGTTTGTTTTTATTTTGGTGTTGAATAGTATTTATAGTGAATTTATAATTGGGTGGATTGAGGAGCTGGAAACCCTGAGAGAATTTATTGTTGAAAGACCTTGACGGGCAAAAAATAAATTAGTAGTGTGTTTAAGTGGTGAATTATTGAATCATCTCCTGAAATAAGCCTTCTCTGGTTAGACCTTCTACAATAAGATGGTTATGATAATGATTATGATTAAATTTTGGGCTGAATTGGAGGATAAGATTCTGTCCAAGAAAAAAATCCTAGAATCTTAATTTGTAATGACGGCTGGATGTTTTAACGAAGTGGTGAAAGAGTAGGAAACATCACTGCTCTGTATATGAGCCAGAGAGGAGGAGGAAGAACAGGAAGATGTTTCGACTCAGGTAGAAATAATAACTTTGTTAAATCTTATTGAATTGTTGGTGTAAATCCAAACACACATGCAGAATGATAATGTTGACAATCTGAGACACTGTCAGAGATCAGACATGGGTTGGTCTTGGTGGTAGGTTTGTGCTCTCTGAGTGTTTTCTTGCATCAGATATTTGGGCAAAACTGGCAACTTTTGAAGTATGTTTTGAATTATTATCTGACCTGTGATTGACCAAAGATGAAAAACATAATCAACAAATAAATCCAGAGATCCAAAGGCGTGCAACATAGAGCTTTCAGCCGGAGATGAGTGACATTGACTGAAAATACTGGAGCAGTAATGATCTGAAGTTGTCTGCCTCTTCAGCAGCCTCCGAAGAACCCACACTGATCCAAACCTACTTCGAGCAGAACTGGGTTAAGTTTCCCTCCAACAGCTGAAATGCAGTATGCAGGTCAGGCTGAGAGGGTGAGGCAGAAACTAGAAGCTGGTGTACCGCTGTGGAAGTGATGCTGTTAGTGACATAGTGAAGCAGGGAGAACAGGCTAATTGGAGGAGGAGGAGGAGGAGGAGGAGGAGGCAGCACAGGACGAGGGTGTCGCACACCAGATGTTTAGCTATATGGTTGAAATGGAAAATAGCCCGAGTGGAACCAAAGTTGTGATGCTGGTTGATTCCCTTTATGTGGTTCCCCTCCCCTCCCTCCTCACAGCCCTCCATTAGAGGTTTTTGGGGACATTTGGCATGGAAATTAAGACTCTATTTTACGTCATGGGTTTAATATAAATAAATGACTGTGTCCGGTCCCTTGGAGCATGTATAGATGTTGTACGCTCGTGTGTCTGAGTGTTTGATTTTTATACTTGTGTGATGCTGTGGCACGTTGCCAGGGCTGTCTTCCTCTTCGCCTCAGAGCTCCTGCACCACCGATCATTGTGACACATGTACACTGCCAGCTGTTGTAGGGAAATAGCTCCCCGGTGTGTAATGAATAAAACAAAACTAAAATAAAGCAGTAATCGACTTTCAATAAAACGCAATAGACTATGACTAACTGCTAAGAATGATAACCACTGAGGAACAGCTTGTCGCTTACTCTGGATAATTTGTGCGTTAGTCCTTAATGAGACATGGTGACCAGTGTAGAGGAAGTCATCTCCAGGGGATCTGGACCTGTGTCTATAACCCGGTGGTTTGACCTGAGTGAGCTGCTTTAAAATTTATGCATAATAGGGAGTACTGTGAAAACAGTTGTATAATATCTTCTGATGCTTTAGAGAGGTTTATAACTCTGAAAATATATCAGCAATTTTTACTCCAGAGTCTCAACACATAACTTCTTTCTTAATATCTATCTGACAAGTCACCCCCTCTCTCTGTAGGTGACAGAGTAACTTTTTAAAATCAGTTTGTGCATGTCGACATCAGATTATCTCCAGTTAAAATGTAAAACAACTTTGGTCTCCAAATTCAAAATGTGAATTTGACACTTTGCCATGTAATGTTTAATAATTCACTCAGAATGTGGGAATATCTGTCACTAAACATCATTTTTAATGTCATGTGTTTTTTCTTTTAAAGCTGTGGTGAAATGCATCAGATTTGTGATTTGCATCCCTACTAATGTGAATAATTTAATTAACTGACCTGTTGTTGTTTGGTTTGGCAACCTATTGTTAAAGCTATAGTTGCATAATTCAAGAATCTGTATCTACTGAAAGAAGGTTATTACTTTCATTATTTAAAAAAGGGGCAAAAAGTTAATGCAGCCCTCTCCTATAAAATTACTAACTCAACAAACTTCATCTGAGTGGTGTTTTATGGTATGAAGATGATCATTGTGTACAAATGACTGAAGATTTTGACTCTTTTGTAAACATTAGGAAAAGGGGAATAAGAAAAGGGACAGAAGGTGTAAACCTTTTCTGTTTGCATTTCATCTTGTTGCTCTCGTCTTTTCACTGTAATGTAATAGTGAAATAATATTTTGCTTAATTTCGCCGAGGACCCCACTCAGGGATCCTTGGTGGTCCTGTAGTTTTGCCGCCGCTGCAGCACCTCCAACCACAACATGACCAGCACGTGCGTCACTCAGGCACTAATAAAAACACGACAGCCACTCCTTTCCCCCTCTTGCTGGCATGTGTCGGTCTCACTGTGTGCACGGATTTAACTTTGGTTTTGGCTGTTTTTAAAGAGAGTAAAACTTTATAGAGTGCAGGCTCTGTGCTCAGGCTGTGCTTTAAGGTGTTTAAGGTCAAGAGTTTCCATCCTAACACTTTATGGAAAAGGCTGATATATATTTTTAGTGTATGATCCTGCTGTGTATACGACAGTATAATAAACTTCATATTTAGCACTGCAGTGATTTATTCAAAGAGGTCTGTATAAAGTACAAGAACCCACAGAGAGAACAAAACCTGTACCAGGAAATAATCAATGTCTGATTTCTATCAAATCGTCTCAGATTGTAGACATTATCATCCTTGAGTGTGCATGTGTGCGTGCATAAGTTTTCAGCAAAATCTATTAAGCTGTGACTGTGATGACCTTCAGAAAGGCAAACAACAAAGTTTCAACACAGTGACACAAACCAAGATTTGGCACAGATCAGTTTTTATTTTAATATCTCAAGTAAAAAATAGAAACTCCAATATGTCAAAAAGGAAGGGAAGCCACTCAAACCAACCCACAAAGGCTTGTAGGATAAATCTACAGAAATAAAACAAGATCTCCATCCAAAAGGAAACAGCAGGACAGTTAAACACCTCGGCTCTGAATTTTGTTAGAAGAGCCAAAACATGTCTTTTTTGTTGTTGTTTGTTTGTACTTGTTGCTTCCTTCTTCTTCTTCCTCTGCAGCAGTTGTGTTTTGCTGACCCCTGGTGGTTCCCTGTTGCCATTGTTCTTGTTAAAACATTGGAGATGGAAAGCTTCAAGGTTTTTGTTTTTTTAAAATTTATTTATTTTTTGACTGGATTAGGATTGTCGCCTGTTCAGAATCAGTTTTTTTCCTAATGTTACAAACAGAGACAAACAAACCAACACAGGCAAAGCAAAGCCTCTTTGGTGGATGTAAGGTTTTAAAAGGATTTCTCCTAATTACCACAATCCTGCTTTTGACTTTCTAGGCCTTCAGTAGGGAGATACTGTTTTATTAAAAAGCCCAATTACCTCCGCAAGGGAGCATTTATAGCCGCCACTACTCATGGTAAAGTACATTTTTATTTCCCCATTCTCACCTCATTAAGGCTTCTTCCCTGTACACTTTGCCACAGTTAATGTAATAACATGGAAATACGCAGGTGTAGTGGAAAGAGGACCTGTGAGAGCTGATACCTTTCTCCCTCTGTTATATTTATGGATTCTGGATATTGTGATCATAGTTTGAAAGCAGCTTTCAACAGCATTTTTGAAATGTAATTTTAAATATTTCCGGTTGTTGTTGGAGTCACCACTGAGACGATTCTCACTTCCACTTTGGTCTTGGAGACGGCCCATGCGTGAAAGGATATTAGGGCTGTGAACAGCGTCTGTGTGTTGCTGCCACACTGGGTGCCTAATGAGCAGAAATAGCTCTGCCTGCTATTTCCTATGCTGTTCAGCCCCGTTTTCTCTTGCTATACTGCGGAGTGAGGCAGCACGTTGCCATGGAAACAGAAGACAAAGACGATGAACGGGGATGTATGGGAGCGGTAAGAGAGGTCTCCCTCGAGTAACGGTGTGTGTGCTTGTGTGTTTGCG
Organism: Pseudochromis fuscus; assembly: GCA_900323345.1. NCBI lineage: Eukaryota > Metazoa > Chordata > Actinopteri > Pseudochromidae > Pseudochromis > Pseudochromis fuscus. The sequence continues at coordinate 15,352 of OOFC01002260.1, read as the reverse complement.
TTTTGAATCTTGAGCACCAAGAAGAGGGACATGAAGAAACACTGTCCCTCTCACATGTGTTTGCTCCTTTCATAAAACATTTGCCTTCCTGGACTCTTGTTGTGGTCGTTTATCAGGGTACACAATATCTTCTGCTGTGCTGTACTGCAGGACAGGAGAAGTCATCTATCAGTTTTAGTTTTCTTGTATGAAGGTCCCACAGTTACCTGACAGGACCTTTTTTGTTTATTACAGTGGTCATGCTCCTCAAACCACTGATGTTTTTTTTTTAACTTGTCACCAACCCATCAAACTACAACATGTGGAGATGAATCTCAAATTAAAACAACGTTGTCCATGACTGTGATGGACAATTCCTAACTGAAATTACCCTATCTGCTTTGCACATGGTGGATTTTACATCCAATGTCCTGGTGGTTTGAAGAGATAAACACAATGCAAACATGAAATCTCTGAATTTTTAATAATTAGTTTACTGCTGCCCCACATTCCCCACAATGACTTGAAAGAAACAATTTTCCACAAATTTCCAGCTGATATAGCTAAAGCCTCCATTACTCCACTGTGAGTATCTGAGGCAGCGTGGGAGCTTCCTGCTCCTTCTGCAGGCTGAATTATTCACTCATTATTCTCCACTAAATGTTCAGGGTCAACACTAAGAGTTCACGCTGTTTGTTTTTCTGTATTACACCTCTACTGTTGATGCTGTTCATCTGATATCAGCTTCACATTTCTTTCACTAAGCAAACATCAGCGCAGTGGCTCCCAAACGTTATGGCTTGTGACAGTTTAAAGCAAAGTAACATCTACTGAGAACTCCTTGTCACATGTAGCGTATGTCTCAGATGCCAGCAGTTCAACCAAAGGACAACGCCTTGTTCTTGAAGTGTGTCATTTGAATTTAGTTTCATAAGTGAAACCTTATAAAACACATGGGAAATTCATGTTTTCAAAGGCAAAATATGGCTCAGGCTGACATGTATCAGACGCAAACGCCTCAGTCCTTTTACAATATAGTTATTATTTAGTTTAAAACTGGCAGTTTTATCACAAACATTTCAGCACCCACAAAATGTGTCTTCATTATACAATGTAGCAATCTGTGATATACCTATATACAGTTAACCATAGATCATAGAAGTGGAGATAGCCACTGGGTTGCAAAAATAGGGCCAATGTGGAAGTAAAAAAAAAAGAACAATCCCCCCAACGGCCACTAGATGATGGCTTAAAAAAAACTGATGTCATTGGCTAAAGTCAACTCTTCTTCTCAGTGATCTGGTGGTCCATCTGAAAATCATTACATCACTAATTCGATATTAGGCTTCAAAAAAGGAATATTTAGGGTGTCCTCCGGTTCAAAAGTCAGACCTGCCTCTTCACTCTGCCCGCTATACCCAAATATGGTCACTTCCGGCTCCAAAAAAACCAACATCGCCATGTTCAAATGCCAAACTCCTGGCTTCAAAATGCGAGTCCACAAACCAATGGGTGATGTCACGTGAGATTCGTCTGTTGTATATACAGTCGATGTATTTAACTCTGGTATCTCTAGTGCTGCTGTATCATAAAGCCAAACTAAGAGGGATCTTAAAAGGCACATTAAACAACACTGGAAGGTAGGGCTGCAACGATTATTCGACGTAATCGATTACGTCGATTATAAAAATTCATCGACGGGAAAAAGTCATCTGTACTTGTAGTTCCCCATAGGAACCGGTGGGGGCAGTATCGCTCCCACTGTTTACGGTATTGACAGAAAGGGACAGGAAGAAGAAGATGCGGAAGCACGACAGCGACAGGCAGCCGAACCAACCAATAAAGAGGGAAGATGCAAAACAGCACGGCTTTCGGATTTTTCCGTTTTTTTTTAAAGAAGGCTAAATAGCACGTTGACCCTCTCCATGGGAAATGTGAGTACACAAAAACCAAGACAGTCGACCAACACAAAGTAGTCTTCACTGAAGCACTTCCTGTTTAAAATACCACATTAACAGGAAGCATATGTTAGTCGGGGATTCTGCTAGCACTTAAGCTAACCCGTCGCCCAGCTTGCGACAAACCACACTCGTGCAAATTTTTATTGTTTGACAGCGCTATTTATTACTGCACCTTAACAGGCATTAGTTATCCAATTAGTCGATTATAGAATCTATAGATTATTCGATTACTAAAATAATCGTTAAATGCAGCCCTACTGGAAGGTAAATGTACTGACACTGTTTCCTTCTTGTCAGCACTCAGGCAGGGGAGTCTTCTGGTGTGGGTGTACTTTTGAGATTGCTAGTGTGTGAGAGAAAATTGTCCTATTTCACGTTGGCTGACTTTCTTAGTTTGATTGGTTCATCGTGTTCAGGTTCAACAGACTCTCTGCGGGAAGGTTGAATCAGCCTGCAGCTACAATGGCCCTCCTCCCCGACACTCATCAGCACAGGGCCCACAGAGAGTAGGAGGAATTGTCTCACAGACGCTGGTAGAAAGAAATCAAACCAAAGGGAAAGTGGAAGAGGTGAGGATATAGTTTTATGTCAAGAACAGAATGAAAGTGTCAATGGATCTTAAACTCTCGAGAGGTGGGCCTGATGGATGTGGGCCCTGTTGGAAAGACGAGCAGATGACTCCTTCACCATCTGGGTGGTCGACCACGTCACCCTCACCATCCTCATCTCTTCAGGCCCTCCCACAGACAGAATATGTCATCTCCTGCATGATGAAGATGCATACTGATTGACTACATCGGGCTAATCAGTCCCTATGTTGATCACAGTAATTATTACGCTGTTATTCCTCCATGTTGGATATCGAAATCTCAGGAGGAGGAGGAAAACCGTGCTGATTAAATCTGATTTGAGTCACGCCTCTCAGCTGTTGTGAGCGTGGACCCGTTTTTTTCCTGACAGCTGCATGCAAACACCGTGACATCTCTATCGAGCCACTCCCTCCAGTTTGATTGGCTTGTTTCAAACGAGGTCAGTCTAATTTAATTTTCCTGACGGTTTTGAATCAGAAATGCCTGGTAAATTGAATATCAGGTTCAGAGTCATGGGAGCAGATCTTGAGAGGGATCGTAATGAGAGACCAGTGATAATGTTTTTCAAGGACACAGACGTTATATATCACGTACAATTTTCCTCAATTCCACAACATTATCTTCACTAACATTTTTTTTTTTTTTTTACCAAGATATCATTTATAACCTTTTAAAGTGGTCTGATCATCTCCTGAGATTTATGGTTTTTCTAGGACATCATTAAATACAAACTGTCCAACTGACAACATGAGGTTAAAAACATGTACCTGGGCTCTCTTGGGAAGGTGTGAGCTTCCCCACATCCTTTGAGAGTTTCTTTTTGGTACCTACAGATAAATCACTCAGTGAGGATGTGAGCTAGCTGACTTTCTGCAGAGGTTAACTCTGACCTCAGTCACTTATAAAGCCTTCTGAGCATTTAGAGAATACAGTAGGCGCCAAGTTGGTTTCCTTTCCAACAGCCGATCCTCCTCTCGGGGATAGAATGGATTAAAGGAGGCTATGAAAGCTTTGGAAAGCATTTAGTTAGCCTCCTCTGGTTTGCATCTGTCTCTGTCAGCTCTTACCGTCTACTGCTCGGCTCTCAGTGGCTGCAGAGTCCAGTGGAGCTGTGCCAGCTGAGCAGAGGTAGTGCTGGGACACAGCCAGCAGCAGCAGCAGTCTGGGACCAGCTCCAGAGTCTGCCATCATAACTGCTTGAATCTGTATTGAAACCTCCTGGTGAGCTCCGGCCCCACTTAACACCTGGAGAGGCTTTATCCTTTATTTTGTGATGATGTGCTGTAACTTACTGTTCTGGTTTATTCACTGCATCCCAGTGATTTCCTCCATTGCTCAAATTTCCTTTCAAATATTTCTTAAGATATACTGTATAAAGCATATATATAACATTCCACTAGTGCAAGGTTACATTTTATTAATACACAGTTTCCCCTTGTGAGACTATATGTCTGTTAGTAATGGCCCACAATGACAAGTGTCTGAAAGCTCGTCACTGTGTTTGGAGTCCGGGATGAATGAATGGATGAACAAGGGAGTGGTTCTGGATGCAGCTTCACGTATAAAATGTTGCAGAGAGTATCAGATTATTCATGTTTCAGTTTATTGGTTTTGCAGGATAGTCTTTGACACATTATTCAATGATTCAAGGATACAAAAGCTTCATTCTCATATCTTATTCTAAAACCCTGTTCTGCAGTGAACATATACCCGGAGCAAAGAAATAAAATTCGAATAACATAAATATTTGAAATAAATGATCTGAAACAAATATGTATGAACAAGGAAGATACTTGTGAGGCAGATATATGCAAACATGCATTCATACCCCCACATACATATACATACATCTGCTCACACACATACATTAGTTCATGCACATATCTGTACATGCATACTGAGGAAGACTATAAATACAGTACTAGTATGTGCTTTATGCCAATATAAAAATATGTGCAGTATAACTATTTATGCATTTGAGCCAATTACAGATTTAAATCAATATAAAATAAATAAAAAAATGTACATAATTTTGCATCCACTCACCATACTGTGGGACAAACACAATTTCTATTCATGTTTAAATGGCTAGACTGCACTCTAAGAGCACAACACTCTGCTGAGACATAATCCATGTCTGATCATCACCAAGTTGTGTCACATTGCAAATATTTACCACGTAGATGTGTTGAAAACCACTTAAAAAACCCCGTAGAGATCAGTTTGTGAAATAGTAATGGTTGTTAACGGCCTCCATTTCTCCAGCAGTCAGTCTCCTGTTTTCCTCTGTGCTGGATTTTTCTGTGTATGATTGTTAGATGTCTGTACCAAATGTCAGCTGTAAACAGACGCCGATTCTGGCAGCCAACACTTGACATTTAGGCTGCCACTGCAACTTGTTTAGACTAATATTCCCTCCCACAAACCATCCTTATGAGACCAATTGACAGAGAGTATCGAGGGCCTAAAATGAAAACCCTAATTCAGCCTTGATCGTTCCCCTTTCTTCCTCTTCGCTCTGAGGCGATATAAAGCCCTGAGCTCAGCAGGAGGAGGGGTCATGGTGATGTCACCTTAAGTCAGCTTTAGGGCATAAACAGAAAGATGACCCTTCTCCTGGCTGGTATCAATATCTTGCGGTTTCCTGGGATTAGTACGGACCAATGGGAAAGCAGGATCTCAGCGAAGCCATCCACACTTTATGATCCAATATATACCTGTTATGGCTTTTCCCATAGAGGACCGGGTAAACTGAGGTTATCGCCTGTCACTTTTTATTTCCTGTGATCGGATCCCTGCTCGCCCAAAGGGCCGTGTAAATAATAACTCTCATAACCACTGTGTTCCAGTGGGGCCTCTCGTAAAGCGTGCGTGGTTTCTCCTGAGCTGGCTCAGCCTTTATCAACCAGTCAGGTGATTGCAAAGCACTAGTTGACCACATTGGAGCTGACATTCATTCTTCCGTTTTCTCCGCACACTTAATCCCATTTAGGGTCATGGAAGGGGACGGAGCTTTAGCAGCATGCACTGGGCAGAGGACAGGGAAACACCCCGCACAGGATGCCAGTTCATTGCACGACCTCAAGTTGACATGGTGGGGCCAGTACGAACACACTGTGGCTTTTCCAAACCCACATTTTCCAGGTTGGATTTCCACAAAGGAAACACTTAACAAGATGATTCCAGTGTATTTAATTCCTAACAAGACAGCCGCCCCATTTGTTGAATATAATCAACCTTTTCACTTGTAATAATCTCTTAACTTTTCAGACCTTGACAAGTAGTATAATATAGATGGTGAGTCATCTATCAGGAAAATCTACAGTCAGAGTCCCTCCTCTCCCTCCGAGCCCTCTAGGAATACTTTCCTCCTCTCCAATGAAGCCAATTATTCCAGACAGTGCTGCTCAACAAGGGAAATGATCTGAGGGAGGGAGCCATCCCCAGCTTCCCCCCACAGTGAATGAGCCAATCTATTACTGGCCTGTGTGATTCAGCCTAGCGTTTGAGATAGGGAAATGTTATTGTCCAAATAAATTCATTCGGGCTGAACAGAAGCGAGCAGCTCTTCTCAAACTTCATTTAAAATCGCTGCACGCTCCTGCCAACGAATGCCAGCTGAACAGTTTCTGAAGAGCTGCCTCGGGGTGACTACCAGTGGATGGTGGATGGTCCCAGACTGCAGAGAGGCGTTTGACAGCGAGCGGCTCCTCCAGTGTTTCATCTAAACTGTAGTGCTCATCAAAAGTTTTGCCTCACTGCAGCTGGCTGGAGTTAACGAATTGAACTTGTTGTATGCTCTGAATGCTAAAAGGCATTTTCTAGTTGGCTTGTGTAGCCACACTGCTGCAGTGTTGTTCTGATTACACAGCAAAAAAAAAAAGAGGAATTCTACCAATACAGCTTCTGTTTCTGGATCTACTCGGGTGGTTGGATGTCTAATGTAATATTTCTAATTAAACATATGTAGCCTCTTGAGGCGTTGTCCTGCTGTAGGCTTTGATCAACCTTGTCTTAGAAATATTATGCGATGGTAGACTATAGACTATGTTTTGTAGGACGGGAGGGAGATGCTGCCTGAATTTAAGTATGTTATAGAAATGAACATATTGACAAAGCATTCACGTTGATATATTAAGTTTGTTTCCCCTTTAAAATATCTTTTATGGCCAGTAAAACATGATTTCCAATGATAATGTTGTTCTGGTAACTGAGTGAGGACAGGGCCAAGTCGAGGAAGAGTGGCATCCTTATCTTTATATATTTTTTTAAATCCTTATATTTTCTTATATTTTCTTTAGATTACATTGGCTATTTAATAATAAAGAAGCATATTTTGTTTTAAAACATGGTTACAAACTACACAAATATGAATCATTTCTTAGCTAAGTTGTCTCAAGTTTATTTATCAAGTATTTTAATATCAACAATCTTTGATTCAAGAAGCATTGTTTGTTTTTATAGAAATAATGTTAAGGATATTGTACTTACTGGAAATGATTCTAAATATAAGCATGATTTATTGCCTCTGTGTTTAACTAAAATATCATAACTGTATCAACAAGGTAGACATTTGAAAAGTATATTGTCAGTGTAAATGTTGCTCTTGAAACCCTCTGTGATTGACTCAATACCAAACTCTCTGAGCATTTTTTTTTTTTTGTGGTTGGGTCAAGACATGAGAATAAATTGTACCATTGTACTGTACTACTGTGGCTGTATTGTACTGTAGTTGTCCTCGGGCAGGAGGTGGAGGCTGCAGCTCCGCTAATGTGCTCCTCCTCAGGAAAGTTTAGCCCTTGTTATTAGAGAAAGAGAGAGGGAAAAATAGAAAGAGAGCTGAACTGGGTCACACATGATACTGATGGAGGGAGCGGGAAAGAGACGAGTAGAAAGCGATGGGAGGACGGTAACACCGGGGTATTTGTGGCAAAAAAAAAAAAAATCCTCGGGGAGCTCAGAGACCGGGCTGTCTGTCACTTTCAGCATCACACCAGCGATTCAGCCAAACATGCTTACCTCTTCATATCCATGTTTAACA
>OOFC01002252.1:58409-72226 GCA_900323345.1 Pseudochromis fuscus | reverse complement strand
GAGCCAGGACACAGAGAGAGAGAGAGAGAGAGAGAAAGAGAGGACACACTTTGACACATAAAACTCTTGCAGGGCATGGGTAAGAAAGCAGTCTCGCCTCGCTCGCTGCATCGGGTCAGTTGATTGTTATGCAGAAGAGGACGAAAACAAAAACACAAGGTTCACATTGTGCAAAGTGAGTGACTCATGACTGTGGTAGCCCAGTGACACGGGGCCAAACAGTAGGTCTGGATTATGTAGTTAATTTAACTGATTCACTGATTTGAAGTTATTTACTGAATGCCAAGTTCCAGTGGAGGGAAACTAGGTTTTAGTATAACCACACAGTCATAGGTGAAAAAAAAAACCTTAAATTTCCCCTTTTGTTTTTCCTTTAAGGTTTCCTCATTCACAACTGTATCACCTTATTTCAACTTTTCATTATATCTGTAATCATAAAGATTTCAGGGATGCACTGTGTAAGTTGTAATGACAGACACGCTATGGGACACCACATTAAAATCAATCAAACATCCAAGGGAAGGTTTTAAAACTGTGAAACTCACTGTTGTTGCAGAGTTTTGTGCTAAATATGATCAGTGCTCACGTTTAGTTTTAGCTAGCCTGTGTTCTGGTGCTTTGCTGTTTGATTGGGACTTTGTGCAAGTAGTCCTCATATCTGTTACCAACACTTAGTCACTAGGTCAGTTCTCATATTGTTTCGTCACAAGCAGGAAAATCTTATCAAAGAGCATTGTCCAGTTCATGTTTTGTAGTTGTAAACATACCTGCTGAGTCAGACAGTATGCCTGCATTTACTTTGCAGTTGTGATGAAAAGCTGTGTGAGGACAAACATCCAGTGAACCCCCCATCACCAGTATGTCTGAATATAAGCTCCAGCACTCACATGCAGGGTGGCCTGAGCTGCTCTGTCCTCCATACAGACAGCACCGGCCTCCTCTGACCTCCATCCTGCACCCAAACAATCAGCGATCATCAGGGAGGGGATTCAGCTGGGTTTTGTGTGTGTCTCTGTGTGTGTGTGTTTCATGTCAGGACACACACACACATGGACACACTCCTCCACCCTGCTGCCTGTCATTGTTATTTCGCTTCGGCAGCGTCAGTCAGGAAAGAGGCGCCGGGGGATTGTGTTTGTTTCAGCGAGGGTGTGTTTGACGAGTGTGTGTGTGTGTGTGCATGTAATGACACAAGTGCAAGTTCAATAAAGGGGGCTTTCCTGTGTTCCTGTAACCCCATCACTAGCATGAGGAGCGTGGGAAACAATGGGAGTGGTATAAACCATACATGAAACCAAAATGACCATGTGTCAATCCAAACATTATCATTATACTAAACAAACCTTTCATCTGCATGATGTACAATCTTTAGATAACAAGAGTAACATAGTTTCTCTCTTGTTAACATGATTACCAAGAGATAAAGGATGTCTGGACTACAGGAAACAAAATGTATATATGTTTTTACTTACTGTTTATTTTTCTTCTTCAGTGGATTCATGAAAAACAAAAGTAGTGACATAAGATAGCACTTTATTCATCCAGAAGAAAATAGTTGGGCCAGATCACTAAAAAAATAAACAAAACAAAATAATAAGAACAAACAAGAGCATCATGTGGAAAAATATAACAACATATAAAGAATATATAGAAAACAACAACTTTTCAGAAATAAAAAAAAGTAAATAAAAGCTTATTGAAAACCTCGTTATTTAATTCAAATCATAAACTATGTGAGTAACTGGACGTCTTCATTAACAAGCCCCTGTTGGTACAGTCCTATCCACAGCACTCAGAAAGATATCCAACAGTGACCTCTGCTGTTGGATATGAAAAGAGACAACTGTTCAGAAATTGATTCATCGTGTTTGAAGGGGAGTAGGTGTTTCCTCTTCTTCATTCAACACTGTGTCCGCCATTAGTTTACACATCTTGTGGAGACATGGAGAAAAAAATAGCCACAAGAATCAGTCAAAGAGCGCGATGTGGAGTTCTTCTCTTCTACATCCAGATAGATAGATAGATAGATAGATAATAATAATTACATCTTTTCAAAACTCACTCACTGTAATGCTGAATGTCACATGAGATTGTGTGTGTGCTTATTTGAAAGACTAGCAGCAAACATCACCACAACATACATATTATGTGGGTCTACGTTGGAGTGCATGTGTGTGTGTGTGTGTGTGTGTTTACTCGATTAAACCCATTTATCTTGAGTCCAGACCCACAGGCCTGCCTCAGAGAGCACTTCTACAGTGAATTATGGGAGGATGTCTCTAAGGCTGACCCACCGTAAAAGCTTTCCATCAATGAAAGTATTTTGTTAAAATAATGATGGGAAATCAACAATACTGCTTCACGCGCAGGGAGGAAGAGAGTCAGTGAAAGTGCAGTGAAAGAGTGATACTGATCCTTCTTCCCGTCTTTGTCTTGCAGATTATGCTGAAGAGCTGAGATTCTACCTTATTCACATGACGGAGGTAAGAGAAAGGATTTAGTGTGTGTTTGAAAGGAAGTGGAAAGGAGGCAAAGAGCGTGAAGTAGGGTCTAATGTGAACATGTCTGTGAGCCAGAGGGGCAATTGACTCTGGTGGAAATCACATTATAGAGAAGACACGAGGATTAGCAGAGAGCACTAATGAAAATGTCTTTTCTCTGTGTCTTTCTCAGATCTGACTCCATCTCAGACTCGTTCACACAAAGAGGTTTTACATTAGTTTTAGAACGGGCGTGTTGAAACACACACTTTTTACACTTGAGTAGGTGTCGAAAAGTACATTTTTACATTGTGATTTGCTTGGCTGTATAGATCATCTTAAAATAAGAATAATAAGACTTTACTCCATCTCTTCAACACCTCTTAGGTTGTCATCTGAAGATAAAAGAAAAACCAGAATTAATGAATAAAACTGAAATGTCACTTGAAAGCAAATCATTTTCTTTGTTTTGACAGGGGGAGAGAAAATATGGCCACAGTGAGATTTTAGAGTTTTGAGTTTATAATAACCTGCAGAGTTTTCAGCTGAAGGATCCAGACCTGGTGGATTTCTTACCTCAGTGCTGCTCCGCATAATGACTTTCAAATCCTTTATATCAGTGAGACTCTACACTTACTGTCTGACCTCCCAGGAGTCATTGCAACACTAAGACAGTTGTATTCAGATTAAGAGAAATCACATCAGGAGTAGACTTAAACTATAAAGGCAAGCTGCAGGGAAGCAGACAGAAACACGTCATCTCCAGTTTTGGATCCTCTTTGGATGTTATTAAGTCTGAAGATTTCCTTGGGTCCTGGCAGCTCTGCTTTACTTAAAGAGTAGATTTGCAGGTGGTGGCAAGAGCCGCCCCTCCCTTTCTGCCGTGACTCCCCACACCCGTTTGATTGCATTTTTTTTTTCAAAGTTTAAAAGTTTTGCAGACTGAAAATGAAACTCATCTTTTCATCATCGATGTAATATGACTATAATTCATATTTTTCACCGTTGCACCACCTCACATCCTCCTCCTTCCATATCTTGCATGTTGATCTCATTTACATGCAACTATAGCAACACTGCAAGTTCTTTATATTAATATGTAAATGTGTTTTTTCACTATGTTCTGTGTGTGAAGACCTTACTGCACTCACCTCCAGCAGATTACCTGTAATCCTTAAGATTAAAGTTAAAATCTGTTTGCTTACAAGGGCAGAAATATTCCAGTCTAAAATGATTAATATTCACAACATGCAGCCACAACCACATAATAAGATGCAAACCAGAAGCTAATAGATGTTAATTCAACAATGAGATCACTCCCATTCTTCAAAACTACGTGGTTTGAATTTTTGGGGTAATTAATATAATTATTGTTACAGCTGATATGTTGCTGACACTTTGCTGTTGGTGATGTTAAACGTTTTTACCAAAATTAGTGGTGAATGCCTCCAATAAGGATTCTACTTAAGTTTACCATGTTGCCAAGAGGAGACATCAGTGATGATAGAGTGATCATAGTCAGCACTTTGGCTGACTTTGCTGTCTTTTTAAAGTGCTATATAAAATAGAAAAAGTTGAATTGAATATATTGACAACTGTATATCAACAATTTTTTTTCACACCAAATTTTTTGGATTTGGAGTGAAAAAGGAAATACTTAACCTCTTGCATCTACATATGTGGACATTACATTTTAGATTTTCTACAGTGTATACTTCATGTTTCTTAACAAAAAGCAGTCGTCCTCGTTTGTGGACGCCATATCTAATCCTATTATCTTTGTTCATGGACACCCCTATTCTTCCTTCTAGTGGTAGCAAAAGCACAATACATCAATTCATGTATTATTACTACTACTATTACTACTCTCTGTTCAAAGATGATGCTTAGTTTTTAGACTTATCACTACCTAAGAATCCCAAAAAGCGAGGAGACATCAAAAATGCATGGCAAACAAAAGCTCGGGTCTCACGACGGTATTAATAAATTTCAAGAATCAATAACTTGTGTTTTGATGTTAGCTATATTTGATTGTAAATTAGTTGAACTCTTAAATTAAAAGGCCTAAAATAAAGTGTGTGTAGCAGACTCGCTGTGTGTCACCCACAGTCATTAAAGAGGCTATTGTGGGCCATTGTCCTTCTTGAGTAGTTGGTTATACGCACTGGGACGCAGCTAGTTATTATTCATGAGTGATAACCTTTCTCGCTGATGTTTGCTGTGGATTCAATCTGCCTGACCACATATTCAAATGTCAGGTCTGATTGCTGAGTCAAAGCTTGAAAGCAATAGAGTGCCCTTTTCTCCTACAACTCTAATGGGGTACAGTCTGAAAGAAATCCAAACTGCTCCCCTGTATTCTGTTCAGGTTGTCTTTACTCTCTGCGAGCGCTCCTTGTTGTTTGCCTGCCTCTGTTTCTGCAAGCCTCATTACACCCCCACTTCTCTCTGTCTGCCTCCATCAGTGTCCCCGCATGCTTGTCTGTCTCTTTGTCTGCGTGTCTGTTGGCATACACGAGCGAGTGGGCTAAAGTTCATGTCATGTGCTCGTCTTCTGATTTGTAACCTTTGTCACATGTCGCCCGCTTTCTCACCCGTCATGTTTACTGTCTCTGTCCACTGGCTAGACTTTAATCAAACAAATAAAACTGGCTTTTCAGCTTTGAGTGATTTAACACACTAGAGCTAGAAAACTTGACAGTCATGCATTATACCATGCTCTGTTTAAAGCAATAGTTTCACTTTTGGGAAATATGCAAATACTTACTTGGTGAGTTTTAGATGACATCAAAAATGCACTAATGTGTGTCCAGTCAATGCACAGCTCCAGCCAACAGCTCAGTATAAAGTGTGGAAACAGGAAGAAACAGCTAGCTTGGCTTTGAACAAAAGTAACAGAATTCAGCCGCAAGCTAAAGATAATTTCCCATTTTAGGGAGGTTTGTGTGCCAGACTATTTTTTCGGCCCAAACCAGTAACTTCCTGGAGACTTTGCTGGTTTTGTGCCGACTTTATGGTGACTATGAGAGTTCAGGAAGTCATTGTTATTTCCCTAAATTTAGAACCGTTCCATGGAGAGAACCTGAGGAAACAAATTCTGATTAACTAGAAAAATGCCACTCCTCCCAGTTTGAAATATGAATAATTCAATACCATAGGAAAGAAGTCAATATGATTTAGTCCATACGGTTATAATGTAATTGAATCCTTCAATTAAAATAATAGTGTTTACATTCCCATGAATAAATGAGATCGTGTGAATAGAATTACCAATTGAAAGATTTTGCTCCCATGCCGTCTGACTCAGTGAGATGAGTTCAATTTATCATGTGATTTTCACTATTTTTTATCACAATGCACTGATATGAAAGAAATGAAAGAAAGCCTTTTGAAGTCAGCCTGTGCAGCCAGCTGCCACTGGGTTGGAGAGGGTTAATGGGACCTCCAAATCTGACTGATCTGAGGTCAGTTAGTGTAACACAAAAAGGACAGGAGGGGCTTGATGAGGGAGTTTTCTATGTGACCTCCACAGGTTCATTAGAACAATCACAGTCTGTGCTAATAGGACATATTGTCACCCTCTGTCCTTGTGTCTCTCTGTCTTCTCTCCCACTCGCACACTGACTAGTTTATGACAATGTGTTGTACATCCAGGCAGCCTGACTGTTTGTGTCAATAATTCTGTACGGCTTGTTTTCTCGAAAATATTTCTTAAATAACAGCAACACTGTTTGGCATTTCTCAGGTTTGATTCTTATTTACTTATTTAACCAGCAGAATTCTTGAGATTTTGCTTCTTTCTATTACTCTCTATGAATGTACAAGTGGTTCTAGGGTGGTGTTGATGCTTATGCGGATTTAAAAACTGTACAACGATTAATTTTTTACACTAATTCCTCAAGGTGATGGCTCAGACAGACTTGAGGTATGAATGTTGCTGCAGGTGTGTGTGTGTGTGAGTACAACATGAAAAAAGCTCTGCATAAGTGATTTAATTCCTAAAGAATGCATGGCTGGTCAACACTACATATGGATGTGGTTCAGCGCAGCTTTAATGCTGAATTGAACTGCGGCCTCGTGGTTGTGATTTAACTAGGTACACCAGAAAACTTCTTCTGGTGTATACGCTGCATTGTGCTCCCATGAGCTGACTCTGTAAATTTTACTATTGTATCTGAAAATGACTGCTTCTGTAATGTATTAGACGAGGGCATGGCCATTGTTTCAGGATATTTCTATTAATTGGCCACTGGATATTTATGTTTTACTGATGTTTTTGTTTGTTAATGACTGACTGGTGTCCAGAAAAATATTTTCTCAAGCTAATTTCTCAATTAGTCGTCAGCTTGTGCAACCTCAAATTGTATTTATCTCATTAGGGAACAGAAAGACATATGTTCTCAGATTAATTTGTTCTTGCAGAGTAAGAGTTGGCTGGTGCAGTAGCTCTACTCTTTCATATTTCTGCTATTCTGTGCACATGTTTGAGAGTGTACCCTAAAGGATGCAGCCTAAACATTGCAAGCTGTTACTGTACTGTATCACACTGTACCATGCTGCAGCAGCCAAACTCTGGAGACAGACTTGAATCACTTACTGCGCTCAGAAGGCTGATAGAGAAAGGGAGGATGATGAAAGGAGAGAGGGAAACAGGAAGAAAAAAAGTCAAGGTAAAGTGTGATGTAGATGTGACATGTCCCCTTCTTTTTTTCTCTTCCTCCCATCACCTCTCCCCAACTATCTACATCCGCTTCCCTCCTACCTCCCTTGTCTCTCTTTTCATCTCCTCATATCCTAGAGTCTGGCTGTCGACCAGTGCAACGTCGAAGTCCTGTTTGCTTGCGGCCAATTTGGAAGGAATTTGCTCGCCCATTAAAGTGCATGTTCAGTGCGACTTTCATCCCTTTCCTCTCATGTTTTTTTTTTTTTTCCCCTCGCGGTCCCAAGTGGACAGCCAGCCACGTCTCTCCTTGCATCAATAAAGACCAGAACAGAAACTTGGCTTTTTTCAAGGGTAGCTCAGATTTAGAGACAAAAATAATGTCTGGAAACCTCTTGGAGAAATCCACATGGATAAGACAAACCATTCATGGTGTCCTTTTGGGTGCACTTCTCTCTGAAACAATCATCCCTTTGTGCTGTAATTGGCTGAAATGAAACCTGGAAGTATTCTTTTTCCTGTTTAACTAAGTGATCCATATGCTGCAGAGTTTATGTAAGGAGAGCCCCAATCTGAGGTGTACATAAACAGAAAGCTTCCACACATGGAGACATTTTTTTTTCATATCACCAAGGACAAACACCAAAACTCACTCAGCTAAAATAGTACTGACAGTTTCATCTGATCAGCATATAAACACGACCAAAAAGTTAAACCTCTTCTTTTTATTTCCCTCTGCCTCGTCCCTCTCTTTGCTCAATTATTTCCAAATACTCGCATCTCCAAACAAACACTTACACGGACAAACAAATGACCTGTGCTGTCACCAAAGATGGATATTGTTTCTCCTTTGATTAATACCGCCATATTCACACACACATGGAAATCCATTTTCGTTTTGTAATCAGATGAGTGTAATTTCAGTTCCCTAAAATTGTTTTTAATCTAAACTCTACATTCGATATTTTTTATTTCGTAAAATAAACGTTGCTTTGCCTCCCTCTCCGACTCCTGTCAGCAGGCCAACCAAAGCTTAAAGGCAATCACAGATATGAATTAGACAAATAAGCAGACCAACATAACACACGCCAAGCAAGCAATTACAGTGATGAATGTCTACAATGTGTGTTTAATAAAAGCCCCATCAGGCCTCCTGCATGTTCACGATCACTTTTTTCTCACTGTGAAAAGGATTCTCTCCAGTTATTGAAGAACAAGATTGATGCAAATTTGCTACTGGAGAATAGACTTCATATCTATGTTTTGAGTAAACTACTTTTTTCCCATTGCCATGACCATTGATACACAGGTTTCTACATTTGCACGAACTATAAATGGAAAGGCATGATAACACTGAACTTTCTCCCAGCACCGCCATTCAGTGAATCTCAGTCAGTAGCCATGGGAGGCAGCCACAAATGTTTCCAGCTTTTGTTACTCTGTGATTTATAGTCTGTCACTCTGTTCTTGAGGTGTTCATCTAGATTTCCTGCTAACCAGTGGGTGGACTCTGTTCATGCATTGTGTTGTGCTGAGTAATTTTCTGTGGCCTTGTAGTTGTCATCCTAATTGTGCATAACAAAAAGAGGAGAAGTGAATGGATGAGAACGGACTGGTAGACCAGGTGTACCAGGGGAGAAAGCAATAAGGAGGGGACAGACACAGACTATGCTGTGGTAGGGGGAGAGTGAAAAATGTGAGAAGTTGTTAGGAGATTTTATGCAGAGCTGTGTGTGTAAGAGCAGGTTTCCCATTGCTCATCAAAAGAAACCACAGATATGACATTTTTAGAGGTTTGACCCAAATCAAGGAAGTCAAAAATTTTGATGCATTGTTAAAAGTGATGTAACAGATGAGTGCACTCAACATCCTGTTCATGAAGAAGTATGAATCTAATCAGATCATATATTCACTCCATAATTAACTTGTTACTTTGAACTGGCTCTGTTCCTGCTTATTGTTCAGTTTCTTCCTATAAAAACCCTCTGTAGGTGTAAACTTCCTGGATAATTTCAGACCAATCTCCACACTGCCCTTTCTTTCTAAGGTTCTCCAAAAAGTTGTTGCATAACAAATGAATGATAACAAATAGAAACAGACTTTTTTGAGACATTTCAGTCTTAATTTATGGTCAGTCAAAACATGGAGACTTCACCGCTTGAAGTAATGATTGATCTGCGGGGGCATATCATTCAAATGCAGTATGTGAGCTTCAGTTTCTATGCAGATGACATACATTTCTACATCCATGATTTTGATTGAATTTTTACTTTAAAAAGGACTTTGTTGACCTCAAATGCTGGAGGGCTCAGAACTGTGCAGGTGAAAACTGATAACACTGAAGCAATTATTATTATTAGCACTCTCAGTTAATGCTTTTACTTTGAAATATCAGGACTCTCTGCCCCAGAATCAGTGTATCAGTTTCCAAACAACTTAAAGAACCTCAGCCTGAATAAATACATTAACACTCAGGAGGTTCACCAAGATCAGCTCAGTTGTGTTCAAAAGAAATCTAGTGACTGTCAAGCATGCTTTTATTTCATCTCATTTTGACAGTTGTACCTCACTGTGCACATATCTGAGTCAACAGTGTTTACAGAAATTGCAGCATGTCCAAAATACAGCAGCCAGATTCCTCAACAAAAACATAGGGTGCATTTTTCGCTTCTCTTCATTGGCTTTCAATAAATTTTAGAATTTACCTTCAGACTTTATTGACGACCTTGACCAACACCATACGTGCCCAGTCACAACCTGAGGTCCTCAGCCATGGCTCTGCTAGCAATCAGACTAAGGATGGCTGGGCTTTTTGGGTTAGAGCCCTTATTCTCTGAAGCAAGCTCTCTGAGGAGATTAGACGAGCAAAGTCCTCCTTTAAATCCCTCTTAAAAACATATTTTTATAAGTGCGTGTTCTCGGGGTTTGTGGTGTGAACTCACTTTAATCTGTGTTTTTAGAGCCTGTTTTTGCTTTTATGTATTGTTTTTTATTTTAATTTCTATTTTATATTGCTTTGATGCTTTTTTCATTATCTGTTTTGTCTTGTAAAGCACTTTGTAAGTTTATCTGGAAGAGTGCTATATACTGTAAATATAGTTATTGTTAGTAGTAATAGTATAATTATTAAGTGAGCCAGGTTATCACCCTGTGCATTCACCCTCAGCAAGTACATTTTATTTCAATCCCTGCCAATGAACCGATCTGTTGGAGTTCTGACTTTGTATCTAAAGCAGCATTTTTGCTTATTTTTCAGTTTTCATGCAGTGTAAATCCCTGGTAGGTTTTGGAGGCTTTGGGCCTGATGCTGCTTGGTAGGTAGTGCTCATTGGCATTCAAACACTGCTGTAATGCACCAAAGCACAGCAGCCTGGTACAGTGAGGCTGTGCGTTAAACAGAAATGAAGTGTGAACTCAGAGGAGACATGTTAAATGAGTACAGACGGTGGAGAAACACACAGTGAACTGATAACCTCTGACCTGAAGGCAGTTTTAATGATTGAACACCGCTCTGTATGGAGTAGGGCTCAATATTTTACTGATATTGACATTTTGGTATTTTTTTGAGTTTGTTTTTATAAAGAAAGATAAGTTCATGTTACATTGTGTGTATCCTTGAGCTCTAACGACACATTGAATGCATTTCCTTTTCATTTTCTGACCACTTTAAATGACATTCATGCTATCTCCCTTTGATTAATGCATCTCTCTGCATGGTACTGTTCCCACTGTTGCAGCATGAATGTATGTATTGGCAATAGAATTTAAGTTCTTCAGTCAATACTCTCACCCTGCCTTGAAAGAAATGCTATTTCTCTGAACATCAAATTCTTTATCCTCCCCCGATTCTTGTCACTTGTCTTCTCTCTGTGCACAATGAGACTTCCTCTGATACATACACAAACACAAAGGCCTCTCTTCTGCGATGGCACTGTATCAATATTATGTTTTCTCCACCCTGCTCCGTTCCTGTTTGCACAGCCAAGTAAATGTACCCACCTAGTAATCCCTAACGGAGGAAATCAGAAGCAGTGGTTTTTCTCTGCTTTCTTTGCGATTCACAAGAGCATTTTCTCTCTATTTGTCTTTCACGGCCCCACCATGTTAAACTTGCTAAACTAACTTTGCCCGACTCGACTGCCGCAGTGTGGAAGAAGGTTTTTTTTTTTTTTTCACACAGGAAGATCTGTAGTCGGGCGCCTTTTGGTGTCACTTTTGACCCTCTTTTGTTTCCCTCCGTCTGTTTTTCGCAGTTTCTTTCTGTCACTTTCTCTTCCCCTCCTCTGCTCTCACTTACAGGTTACCTTCCTGTCTCATGCCCTCATCTCCCTCAGAGGCTTGTTTTTGGGTTTGTGCCAGCCTCAGTGCTCAAGAGTTTCATCATTTACTTTGTGCAAGACCTCTGGGAAAATATGCATGCTTTTTTTCTACATACAGGCTTGCATGTGCCCCGCAGAGCCAAATGCATCGACAACATATATTTTACATCACAAAAGCATTAATCAGGTCTCTTGTATAACTTGAGCTCCACCTAATGTTGAACAAGTCTTTTTTATGACGCAGGTCTGAATCATGTGTCACACTGGCCTAATTCCTTCTGTTCTGCTGCATAATGTCCAGCCAGCCGGCGTTGGTGTTTTCTAAGGAGTAACCTATTCTGTGTGGATGAGTCAGTGAAAAACATTTGCCTGCGCAGGAAGGGAACAGAGATAATAAAGGCAGAATGGTACATAACGTGACCAGAAAAAAAGTCCTTCAGGAGCACGTCTGGGTTATGATCCTGCTGCAGAACAATCGTCTGTCAGAAAATGGAGAGCAGGGGAAAAAAGTGGTTTGACAAGATACACCTTCTTTCAGAGATTTGGAAAACTGTGGTGAGGAGATCTGACTGAGGGGGATCTGTAGAAGCAGCTTATAATCAGAGCAGCATATTGAGACACTTCATATACACACTTACATTGTCCCAGCTCCAGTCTGTAATTATGCCTTTGAACTCCTGCTTTGATGCCTTGAATTACTGAACATGTGGTTTGGTCAAGGCACGTGAAGTTCTGCCTTTTTTGTTTTACTGTATATCACAGAACTTTTTGCCTGACAGTTTGCATCTTATGGTGCATTTACACTGGTACGTACTCGCTTTACACGGGCAAAAAGACTTGGTACCTGGTACAACTTTTCCTACCTCCTTTCCTGCAGTTTCAAAAAAAGTACCTGGTCAGGTCGGAGCAGGTGCTAAAATCTTATTGGTCGGAATCGTCACTGCGTCGTTGCATCGTCACTGCGTCGATCATCACTGCGCGGCACGTAATCTTAAATCTTCGGCAAACCGTGCAGACGTGTTTGAAATAACAACAAGAAGAGAAATGGCATCTGTTAGAAATCCTGCCCCATGGACTCAGGACGAGGTGCAAACCTTTCTGTCATTAGTCGCAGATGAGAAAATTCAGCAGGAGCTGGACGGTGCGGTCAGAAACGACAGAATCGCATAAAAGATGATGTCACGAATGACGGCCAGCTACACGGAGGAAGGACGATCCTCGGCAATGTAAATGTAACTGAGGGGGGCCGATCCTGAGCGATACGAGGTGAAACAAAGTGAGTAGGTACCAGTGTAAATGCGCCATTAGTAGAATTATTGAAAGGAACTTCAGAGATTTTATTAGCAATGCTCTGATATCACTTTTTTTTTAAACCAAGTACTTAAGTCACATTTACACTGGTAGCTCCTTACTTCGCCTCGCCCCGGATCGGCCCGCCTCGGTTGCATTTACATTGACGGGATAGTCCCGTCGTGTGTCTAAGGGGCAGAATTTTTGACAGATGCCATTTCTTTTGTTGTTCTTTGAAACACATCTGCACGGTTTGCCAACGATTTAAAAATGGCGTGTTTGCAATGATGCAGTGATGATTCTGACCAATAAGATTTTAGTACCTGCTCCAACCTGACCGGGTACTTTTTTTGGAACCGCAGGAGAGGAGGTACGAAAAGTTGTACCAGGTACCAAATTCCAAACATGCCAAAACAGAGGTGAGGTGAGGCGAGGCGAAGCGAGTAGGCACCATTGTAAATGCGCCATTAGATTTGGGTACTTAGAGCTGTGTGAGATCACGTAAAATATCACTATTGATCCCCACACAACTATTAATTACATTTCTTTTGTGCTCAAAATCTTCAAAGTAGACAATTTTAAATTACATGCACTGCAACCTAAAATTGTCAATTCAGTTAAATGTTTCATGCGTTGCAGGATCTGACCCAATATGTTTTCTTTGATACAAACTCGGACGTTGCTCACGTGTCTCGTATTATACTTCTCATCAGATGAATGTTTTTTAGATTAAAGTCTATAAAAACACCACCTTAGCAGTGTTGAAGATGTTGTCACTGTCATTTTTTTGGCAACTCAGTGATGCTTAAAGAAACTGCCAGGGAGGATGATGTGTGATGTACACTTTCAATGTGAGTCAGGTCTCACGGGAAGTTTGCTGACTCAGCAAATTTCAGGTTTTGGTGCTGTGGAGGGCAGCAGGTGGGGGGAAAAACTGTGATTAGATAGCCGCTGATAGTCACACACTCAGATAGCAAATAGACGTCATCATCACGAGCTGGAGGCGTGCTGAAGGAGTGTGTGTGTGTGCCACGGTGTGCTTGGTGGCAATCTGGATTTTTTTTTTTT
>OOFC01002252.1:38404-58389 GCA_900323345.1 Pseudochromis fuscus | reverse complement strand
TTTTTTTTTTTTTTTTTTTTTTTTTTTTTTTTCAAATGAGGTGCTGATTTGTAACAAGCCTGTCAACTTCCCATGACATCTGA
Organism: Pseudochromis fuscus; assembly: GCA_900323345.1. NCBI lineage: Eukaryota > Metazoa > Chordata > Actinopteri > Pseudochromidae > Pseudochromis > Pseudochromis fuscus. The sequence continues at coordinate 58,306 of OOFC01002252.1, read as the reverse complement.
GGTTAAAATCTGTTATATTCTTTTCAAATATATCTGAACACATTTCAAAGGGGTTCATTCAGATTCTTTTGTGTGAGGAAAAAAAAAAAAAAAAGCAGCAGCCCGGCGTGTTAAATTCCTGTGTCAGGATGCTGCTCGTTCAAACCGCCATCTGAGCTCAGCAGAACCAGCGTGTGCTCTGAAGCCCACAAAGACTTTACTGTAAAAGATTCCCCACTTGGACCACCTGCAGCTGTGCACCAATTAAAATCACCACCCACCACTTCCTGACCCAAATGGTTTGGCACACACACATACACACACCACTCACTCACAGCCTCACACTCACAGCCACAATGATAACAGCTGGAGAGAGCAGAAGCAATCAGTAAATAATTGATGATAATTGACTGTACCCATTCATAATTGATACCCACAATTACCACTAAATGGACCCACCTGAGTTTCATGTATGTGTTTTTCCATGTGCCCAGCAGTGGACTGTCTATGTCACAGGAAACATGTTTTTAGCTGTTACTGCGTGAGTGACATTAGCGAGTGAACCACATGCTGTAACACCTTTGGGTGTACGAGCACATGGAGTGTGTGATTCATACTCGGTACTAAATGAAGATATTGTTCCATATAATCACAGCTTGTCATTGTAGTTTGGCAGAGGGCAACTGTGCAATTTGTAATCTGTATTGTACCTTCCTTTTCCTCCAGGTTTAAATGTTCAATAGGCACAAATGAGTTTTAGAAAATAATGAATGGAATGGAACAAATTTAAAATAAATCCTGTGAGTAATCCAGTTAAAAAATCAATGATGCCAGCAATTTTATTATGCATCAATTTAGTTGTTTTTTTTATTTTTTCCCTGCAGATCACCACTCTGATCAACCATAAAGACAAGCCAAAGAAGTCTGAGCGCACCCTGGCAGCCATACACAGGGTGGGTCAGGCAGTGAGCGTGGCAGTGGGACGCTTTGTCGCCGTCGGAGAGGCCATCGCTACAGAGAACCAGGAGCTGAAGGATGAGATGGGTCAAGCCTGCTTCGAGGCACGCAGAGCAGGTAGGAATCATTGGCTGGACCCCATTAGCACTCGACATTTTACCGAATTGCTGCACTTAAACTTAACACACCCCGTCAAGTGTTTCTTTATGGTAGAAGTCAGAGGTGGCACTTATTGCACTTGTGTGAAAAACTCTGTGAGGGTTCTTCATTGTAAAGGCTTCTTCCTAGTGGCTTTAGGATGTTTTGAAATATTCACTGAGGGTGTACTGAGGTGGTCGTTCTATAACCTGTTGGCTCCTCATCGGTGGTTTTGTTAAGACGAGCTGTGACAGTTTCATAAAGTATCAGGCATCACCTTCAGGCTCCTCAGTGTTATTAAATTTGAGTAAACTCCGATTAGTCTGGACAGGCTTGCTGTCAAATAGTATTACACCAGAGGACCTCCAGAGTGCTCTTAAGATATTGTTGTTATTAGGTTGGAAGTAAAGGCTGAAGGAAATGCTGCTGCTCCCAAGGGTGCTGTGTAGACTGAGGGTATGAAGGTGTGTATGTGAACTTGTAAAGCACTGCCTAATGGACTCTGATAGAAGGCTATTGGAGACTTCATGCATCATGCTGTTTGTAAGATTGAAGAAGTTATGGTTTTCTAATAGATAGCTTCTTTTAATGGAAATAAATACTTCTTGTCCTTCTGTGTGTTGCATGTCTACATTTTTCCACCTGTTCTTTAAGGTGCACATTATGTGGTAGAAATGACCTATTCTCTCTTCTAACGTCCACTGTAAGAGGTAGGGGTGGGGGGAAAAATTGACTGTCAGACGTGGACGATTCTGAATCAATTCACAAAATGTCCAAATTCAGATCATTTAAATGTTAAATAACAAAAAGGCGGAACTCAGTAGTGCAGCGCGTTGTCACCCGGACACTTTACGGGGAGCACATAACAAATAAACATGGCTGACCGCAATTCGCTCCATATGGATTGAAAGCTAGCTCATTGAAGCACTTTAGCTTCTACAAAGTTGATGGTGAAAGTGAACAGAATTAAAACAGAATTATAAAACATTGCTTAAAGTATTCCAACTAGCATAAATCAATTAGCCTGATGGAGTTTCACATCCCCTTTAAACATTATGACCTTTAATTTCTGAAATTCACATTTTAGATTGTAGGTCATCTTACTCCCTGTCAAGCACAGAGCCAAAAAAGGTCTTTGCCAAATTGCCCAGTGTATGTGTCGCAGCCACGGTGCCGTTCACCCCGCAAAAAAGTTTACACTAAGGATTTCTTGTTACTTTAAGCCCTAGTTATATATTTTATCCAAAGTGCTGCCATTTATTTTGGTACAGCAAAATGCTCTTGTTTTGTCTGAATGCTATACTGCACATAATAGCAAGATTGAGTTTACATTTTTTCTCAAATATGCGAACAAGGACATATTTTTATGTTTGTCATTGAACATATGTTACAAGCAAAGGATGTTGCTACATTTGTTCTTTACAATGCAGCTGTAACTTTCCAGTTTACACATTTCCATTAGTTTAATAAAAGTTAATGGAAATAAATTAATTACATTGTTATAATGTAATCACATTATAACACGCAGTGAAACAAAAAGAAAAAAAATGGGGGAAAAACAATTGATAATCGTTTTAGAATCGAATCGTAGCCCCTGAATAGTAATCGAATTGTGAAGTGTCTGAAGATTCCCACCCTTAGTAAGAGGTCCCTTTGGTGTGTGGACCAGACCAGGTCATTCGTTTGCATGGACGAACGATATATCAAGTGTGAAACTGTACAAAAAAAACTGACAAAGACACAGAGGTGCAGAGAGTTTTAGGAGGGGCGGAAATAGCAAAAACAAGAAAGTGTGAATCACTGTAACAGGCCTGTCAGCTTTTATTGAACCTGAGATTAAAAAAAAAGAGGTGATGACTTTGTCAGAATTTTTTTCTCAATGTTTCTACACTTTCTCGAAATATTTTATTAAGATGATGTCTAAAAATACACTGTTAAGTCTCACGCCACCTCTGTATCTTCCTGTCAGTTTAAACTTTTCTTACAGCTCTTTGTGCAGATACTTGCCACCACTTGGCAGGTGTAACTTCTCTTCATATCTGCCAGCTCAGTTCTTATCAGACGAAACAAGGACCTCATTTAGCCTTCTACAGAGCACACCGGAAACAATATCACACTGGATAAGAATTTAGACACAACACCGTGGTAATAGGTTTATGTTGGGGGAACCAGCAAAGCGTTTAATCCTCGCACAGCGCTGATTTGTAAAGACGGCTAAAACTCAGACAAAGGGAGTGATGGTGGGAGGAGGAGAATAGGCTGATGAGAAAATGTGCGTGTGTGCACAGGTGAGGCAGAGTAAAGCATGCGTGTTGCGATTGTGTGTGCGTGGATGCGTGTTGCCCACTGTGACTAATATATTCCAGCTCTCACTTTTCCTCTTAGGGAGGTGTTTTCACAGTTTTTTCTTGCACTTGTTCCCTGATTAAAAAACTTTTGTCTAGTGTCTGACCATTTAAAAAAACATTATGGATACATCTTAAAGGATGAAAAAGAAAAGGCTTGCTTTTTTTTTTTTTTAAGTCCCCAGGAAAGAGACGGGCTAGTTAGTGAGGGATTGACATTTCTCTAATACCTAGCTGCAGGGGGAGTTTAATCAGGCAGGCTTCAGTCTTGTGTGCTATAATGAATGAAATAAAAGCAGGCTGAAAGCACTAGTTTAATTAGATGCTACCCATCATCGGAGCGGTGGAGAGATCCAATGAGGCAGGTCAGTGGAGGCAATCTGTGTTGGATCTCTGTCTCTGTCTGTTTCACTCAGTCTCTCGGTGTCATTCTCACATTCACATGTTTTCTGTCTCAGCAGATTCAGCTTGTGACTGTTTAATGACTAAATGTGGATGATGGGAGCAGGGCATTAAGTTTATCCAGGGAAAAAAAAAAGATCTAATGTTTTTATAATCGGTGTACCAACACGTCTGAACACACACACACCTGGAGTTCGTACTGCTCATTAGTTTTAAAGGTATATGATTATAAAATATTTAAAACACTGAACACAGCCCAATGCTCACTGCCTGACTATACATCAAAACACAGCCTTTAGTTTTTTAACTATACATGAGTCTTTCAGAAAAATGTAAATTAAAATTGATTTTTTTTTTAATATACAGGCATAAACCATTTGTTATAATGAGCAGAAGATATATGTGATAACTAAGGGTCCAGTGTGGTAGTTTTGTTTTACTTGGAAGATTATGAAAATTGAAACATGGTATAATTTCTATTACTGCAAAGGGAGAAGGAAGAGTTGGCTCAGACCTCTGTTTTCCACCCTGGTAGTGCCATGGGAGTTGTGCAGCATTCTTTGTGAGCCAGGCCTCAATGTTTTAACTGGTTAGCCGAGCTGGCACTGAAAAGCAGCCTGTCGGATGCAATCAGTTCGTCAGTGCTGCTTCTTTTAAAGGGCCAGCCAAACCAAATAGACAGCCAAGCTGCATGACCTGATAGCGACCTATCTCCTTTCCCCCGCTTTTCTCAGGTCCTACTTCTTTGCGATTTGTCTCCTCCTCTCTGTCCTTAACTCTGGACATTTTCCTCGTGATGGAGGATATTTTGTTTATGAATCTTCACTCTAAAAGAAAATTCTTTTGTGTGGGTAACAGGACCAGGTTTGAAAAAGAAATATTCCCTAAACCATTTGCATATTTATAGGAAGACTGTTATTTTGTGTATGTATGGATTTACTTTGGCATATTTGCCAACTGTGTTTGAGTACCGAAGTTTTCTAACCTAAAAATGGATCAGGCTGTTTGGATCAGGCTGGCATACCAGTTGTACCACTGTGCTGAATATAGTGCTGTTGTGTTTCTTCTTGTCCAGGACGACATGTACTCCCAGAGGTGAAGAGTGGTACATTGGAGGAACATGCCGAGGTGTAGTGTGAACTAACTAAGAGGGCATTCAGGGAATTATTATTAGACAGCCATCCTCCCATTTTGTCCCTCCTATCTGGGTCCAGATGTCAATAGCAGGAGGCAACGTAAAGTGGCTGTGCTACCTAACTACATCATATAGCTCGTTCTGTGGGGATCCCAAGAGGCTCCTCAGCCAAGTGGGATGTAGAAACCCTTACGAATGATCTGGGTCTGCCACCACAGATAGGAGAATCCAGAAAGTCTGTAAGTCCAACCAAACCAGGAAGAGGTACATCTGACAGACCTCACTGCCTCAGTTTTTATAATAGAGTCAGAAGTCTAAACTTTCAACACCTTTATTGTTTGCAACACAGAAAAACATAAACATATTGATAGGGATTGCTTATTCATCCTCTTTTTTTTTTAAAGGAGACTTATCAGACAATATATAATTTTAAAGACCACCTTTCATCTTCTTGTTTCTGCAAGATTAATATAATTTTTATCTGTGATATTGGTCGAGCTTCACTGGTGAACCAATGTGTGTCCTTCTCGCCTCTCTCGCAGGGGATGCCATCGCTCAGCTGACAGACGTGGGATCAGCTGTGCCGTCGCAGTCAGACGGACGCATCACAGTGTTCAGCGACAGAACGGGAATGGTGAAGGCTGCCCGCCTGCTCCTCTCCTCGGTCACTAAAGTCTTGGTCCTGGCTGACCGCATCGTCATCAAACAGATAATCACATCACGCAACAAGGTGAGACGTACAAATGTGAACCATATGTCTAAGCTCTTTTGTTTTGTTCTTCCTGAACGCACACTGATCCACACACACACACACACAAAAAAACATGAACTAGCAAACTTCATCCCGAGTCCCTTTATTCCCTTAATAGATAAGCGCAGGCTCTTTGAAGGAGTACTCGGGAGATAATTGAAGGGAAGCAGCACATTTAGCTACCACATAAAAACAGAGCCAGAGACTCACTCTCTCTTGCGATCGTACCTGGCTATGCTCTTAGCCAGACAGTATGATATGGATGTAGCTGTAGATTGAGCCAAGAATGGAAACAGGGAGTCTAATCATGACTGGTTAGCCTTGTTCAGACAGACAGTCGACAGCCCCCTGTTCTCCATTACTGGCAAACACAATTATATCTCTTCCTCCTTTTTGTATGGCATGGATAGGAGCCGCTGTGCCGGTGGTGCCAGCTAGTAAACCCTCAGCGGCTAAATCCCAAGCTACATAACTAAAATGCAGGCAATCGGATGGTTTTATTTAGGATGTCGTTGATATAAGAAACCCTTGGTTACTTGGTAAAAATGCATGATGGTGCTTTTATCTTTTCTAGCATCACAAATACACTGCAACAGTACAGAATAGAGCAGAAGATCACATGTGATTTTATTCACCATACTGCTGCTTTGATTTTTCGCTCTCGTTAGGTTCTGGTAACCCTCGACCATCTGGAAAGAGTCAGCACCTTCCAGGAATTTGTACAGATTTTCAGCCAGTTTGGAAACGAGATGGTGGAGTTTGCTCACCTCACAGGAGACAGACAGAACGTGAGTAGCATGTGAAGAAACACTTCTCTGCTTCTTTGCTTCAGGAGCATCAACATCATCAGCTCACCAAAATGTAAATCAAGTGTGGTTTATGAGCGTGCAGTAATTAGTCTCTTTATTTTTGCATTTCTGAAAAAAACATTTTGTTTATTCATGACAATACAATCTACCCAACAGTGATTTGTAAAGATGATACTCTGAATGTGAAAGCAGGGAGTGAAATTAGACTTTAAATCCTGCAGTAGCTACACTGTAAATGTGCAGGCAAACTCAACAAATCAATAAATCATATAGTTGCACTTCAGAAAAAAAAATATAACAATTAAGTGAAAAGGCTTCCTCAGGTTTCTCTTGTCTCTGCAAAGTTTCCTTATCTCTTTCTGTATATATTCATTTTTCCAATCCATGTCTCAATCCATATAAGACACAGAGGTCAGCTATGACTCATATTCCTCAAAGACTGTTTTCATCACGAACCAGTGTTGATAAGACCTGACCTGTGCTTTCAGCAATCCATTCTTCCTGCAGCGTATCAGCTATACTGTAGGAAATTTGCAAAACAAAACTTTTGCTCAAAGCTTCAGCAAAACAGTCCAACACAGGGGTTCTAACTTTGTACTGTCAAAGACTGCTAATCCTACTTTGATGAATACATTCAGCCTCTGCAGCTAAAGCGCTTTGCCTGCAGAAGTTGATGTAAAGTGCAAACGGCTGCGATATCTAGACAGGGAGGGAGGATCGACCATCCCTCTTTCTGAATTTCATCGGGGCCCATGTTTTGACACACACATCACGTCTCTCCCCAACGCTCCTCGTTGCCGCTAATGCTCTCCCTCCTCATTTGCCACCCTGTTTTCTTTATCTTTTTTTGTCGTATTCACTCCCACTCATGCACTCCCATGAGCACACATGCACAAGCACACATCACTTTAGAAAATCTACCATCTTCATCTATTGAAGCCAGGCGTGCACAGAGGCAAAAATAATGACAGATAATCACATAGTCTTTATAATCTGTGGCAAAGTGCCCAGAGAGGAGTTGATTCAGCTGCCTCTTCCAAATCCTGTATCTACATAATTCAAGCTGTCTATTTCTGTGTGCAATACATGGAAACGGATGCAGCAGGTCATAAACAGCCTATCTTCTTTTTCTATTCCGGTCGCATCTTTTTTTGTTAGGTGACAGTCAACCTATGAAGTTTCATGTGTGTAAACTTGGAAACAAATCTGTGTTATATTTGGGTGTCCCTTCATAGCAGCATGAAAGAGATTTGTTGAATACATTTGATGCTTCATGTCCCTCGGACACTCTGGGTTCTCAGAAGTTGTAACTAAAGTAAAGTCCCCCATTACCATCTGGTGTGTGTGTGTGTGTGTAGGACTTGAAAGACGAGAAGAAGAAAGCCCGGATGGCAGCAGCCAGAGCGGTGCTGGAGAAATGCACCATGATGCTTCTCACAGCCTCCAAGGTAAAACCTCTGGTGCCCCAACACTGGACCTCTGGATAAGGGTTATGGATTACGTCAAGCTTAAAGATTTAAGGCCTTCTCGAGTTTCTTTAATCTCATGGTTTCTGACATGCTTTGATTCATGTTAATGCTCAAGTCAGAGTCACATTATCTTTAAAAAGAAAAAAAAAAGAAAAACAAAAAAGGTGATTAACTGGTTAGAAAACATGAAAATGATAGAAGTTGAAAAGGGTAGAGGAGGAACGAGCTTTGACATTTCACATCGAATTCTTTCCAAAGACTTGCCTGAGGCACCCGGATTGTGAGTCGGCGCGGATCAACAAAGACGCCGTGTTCCACCGGATGCGCTGTGCCCTGGAGCAGGTCATCGAGATAGTCACTGAGGCACGGAGCTCTGGGGAGAACAGGATCCTTCCTGCTAGCATCTACAATGGCATCAAGGATTTCAAGGTAGGTTTAGAAATTAGACAGAAGGAGCTGATGTATATCATGCTAAAGGCTTCAGAGTAGTGGTTCTGGTCTGCCACGTGTTGGCCCAGGTAGTTAAGTAATGATCCTTTTGCTTGCTGTAAAAGTTTTCTTTAGCAAAACCTTTTAGCAGTAAGACAATCTATTCATATTATGCAGGAAGGAGTTTTTGTTGGGTTTTTTTCGTTAACAAAAAGCCTCGGATCGTGTTGCAGTTCTGTATAAGTGTTGATTTGTGGTTGCAGAATTAACATTTTTGCACCCCTGTGTTTGTTGTAGCTTCAAGTGTGACTCAGACAATCAGCACGAAGAAGCAGACCTACTCATTTTGTAATTCTCTTAATACGGTTGTGTGAATCACTATTAAACCTACGTCACTCTCACTAATCTTCTCTCTCCTCCCTCTTTGCTGGCAGATGAAAGAAACCAATACTTGTGAAAACATTTTGAGGCAGCCTTTTGAATCGAGGGGGAAAGAAGAAGAAAGTATTTTAATGAAAGGCCTGGAGATGGTTATTGCTTTTGATCAAAAAGCTCAGCAGCTTTTAATGGCAGAGTTTACTAAAAGCTTACATGAACTGGTCATCCACAACACATCAGCAGAGACCATTACATCTCTTTGTTCAAAAAAAAAGAAAAAGGAAGGATAAAGCAGGAAAAGTGCATTAGCTTCAATGTTTGTGTACTTGATTTGGTGTTTGCGTCAAAAAGACCAAACCCACTGCCCACAATTCTCTCTAATGATGAGGTTAAGTGCATCATCATAATAAGATTGCAACTTCTTCCCTTCAAGATTTAAGTTAGCAAAACTGTCTCATTTGTCTCTGTGCTACTACCTTAATCTTCCCTTCATATATATACATGTCCTTTAAATGCACCTTGAACTCCCCCCCCTCTTCACTCCCCAACCTGTTTTTCTTCCTGCAGTCCAATGTGGAGTGCCTGAGGGAGAACCTGTACTCCTTGCCACCACAGAGCGTGTCCAGCCAGCTGGAGGCCCTGGTCGAGCGGACAGAGGACTTCACTGATTCGGCCTACACCAGTCACGAGCAGCGTCAGGCCATCCTAGGTCTTTGCCAGCTGGCGCGCCAGGACACTCAGCAGCTGGTGCACGCCTGGGTTGAGGCGGTATGTTGCCATAAGGAAGCACAGATGCACGTATACCTACAAGAATATTCATAAAAATATTTGCTAGTATCTGAATTATATCCACAGTTACTCATCAGGGTATTTCTGTTTGTGTAAATTGAATTTGGTACTGTACAAACAAAATGTAACACCACAACACAAGCATTTTTTAAAATTTTTTTTGGCGGACAATTTAATTCAAACATTCATCAGGCAAAAATGCCAAACGTGAATATTTTAAAGTGTTGTCGAAAAACATTTAAGACAATTGTTAGAGATACATTTTATTTGACATTAAATTGACTAAAGAAATGAATAATTTATCATTAATCTGCAGATTAATTTAAACAGAAAATAATCATTAGCTGTAGCTTTTATATATTTTTTTAAGTAGGAGCGCTCTTGTATGTCTTTGTGTACCGCACTACGCTACACAGACAGAAGCTCAGGCCCACACACATTAAGCCCAGACCTCACAGCTCACTTACTCATTCACCTTGCCTCCTCACTTTCTTTTCACACATCTCTCCTGGAACAACAGAGCATAATAACCCACCTGAATAACTGTTTTTAACCAAGGTTTGTTCAGCCGAGAGAGAAACATCACATAGTGTTCCTTGCCATTCAGCAGAGTCTCCTTGGCCTTCAAAATTAATGGACTTATGAAACCCAAGTCATTATGTTGCAGTTTCACATTGTAGACTTTTCAGTGTGTTCCACATGTGTGGAGAAGCTGGAGGTGCGTAATTGTACAGTAACTCATCGTCATAGCCCTTGCACTCGAAGGTCACGTGGAGACTTGAAAGGATCAGTACCAAACCGGAGAGAAAGCTTCTGAATCTGCAAACAGGCGTGGGCGTTCGGCCCAGTTTATTCCATGCTCCCGATTGTTATTGTGGAAAGTCTACCACAACACTCGTTTGTTTTGGCTGCAATTTTAATCCAACTGCTCTGAAATTTGGAAAATTGTTGTGCGATGTCTAAATCATATAGTTTCTTTAAATAATTTGATCAGGATTGCACAAATACCTCACTCTCTGTGCATACTCCGAACACAATAGGTCATGAATGTAATTATAACATCAAAAACCATGTGATTGAGGCACAGAGTTAAATTTCCACTCCAGTCTTTTTCTATTGTTGAATTCTTCCAGATGCAGGTTTTTGTGTCGGCCTGTAAAACAACATTGTCTCTGATTTTTTATTCCCTGCTTCTCCATCTCCTCTCGTCGGAGCAGCAGTCTGCTCATGCCAAAGAGGCCACAGAGGACATGGAGGTGGCAATCCTGAAGACTTCCCAGAGCGTCAGTGACCTCAGACGTGAGGTGAGCAGCTGCCCTTCTTTCAGTCTGAATGGATGTAGTCAGTAACAGAAACAGACGGTCATGACTGGAGTGTCTGTCACTAGCTGTTCTGTGCCCACATCAGCTCAGCTCACTGCTGCTGATGGGTTTTTCTCAACTCATTGTGTCACCTCCATTTTTTTTTTCTTTTTCCAATGATGCCTCTCACTCATCTTTTTTTTGTCATTTGGTTTCTCCACCCTCCCTTCTCTCCTTCTCCTGCTATTTACTCTTTAATTTCCTGTAGCTCCATAAGGTGGCAGTGGGCCGTGCCTCTGATTTGCTGAAAGTTCACGGCGAGCTGTTGCCCCTGCGGGCTCTCAAAGCTGCAGGTGGCGAGGGAAACCTGGAGGCAGTGGCAGAGTATTCACGCAAGCTCACAGAGCAGAAGGAGCAGCTGGTGGAGGTAGGCTGGGTCTGGGGCACAGGGAGTAGTTAAGCTAGTACAGGGTCGACACCTACTTGAATTTATTATTTGAATCAGAATATCTGGTGAAGTTTTTATTTATCTCTTATTAATTTACTGATATGAGAATAATATTTCTGTTTGCCATTTTAGGATTTAATGTTTTCCAATTTCCAATCACCTTTCTATCTGTTTTACTCCAGACGTGTCGGCTGTTGTGCCATGTGTCGGGGACAGAGCCATTAGAGATTACCTGTATACATGCTGAGGAGACTTTCCATGTCATTGGTCCACAGGTAAAAATATTGTTTTTATTAGATTAGTCATTTTAAGTTAGTATTCATATCATAACTCATTGATTAGACATGTAAACAGCTGCAAACGGGAGCAGTCTTCACCTTAATTAAACCTGAGACCCATTTGGTTCCATTCAGCACTTTTATTGTATTTCAATAAAGTCAAATTGGTGTCACAATGGGTCAGTAGTAAAATCAAACCTGAGTAATATTTTACTTAGGTTGAGTAGGTTCAGTGGGGAGGAAAGATAAGACAATTTACTTCCTGTCTCCTCTGTCTCCCTCCTACACCTGCCATCCATTCAAGATGGCTGAGAACATGCTGTCCACCTAGTACCCCATCCCAGATCTAATTATGTTTGCTCTTGGAAACCATCCATGCCAGTAATTATCCAGCAATGTAGAATGTTCCCATCCTGCGGTGCTAATGTCAGGCCCCGCATGACTCTGCAGTAATGACTCAGCTCCTAAGTTCAAAGGTCAACCAATCAATAACGGTGCAGTACGGGGTGGTGGTGATATCTCTCTCTGTCTGCCCAAAGTAATACAGGGGTGGCCCAGAGGGTAATTGGCTATTAAATACTACACTGTAGGGGATAGATGTGTTGTGTGTGTGTGTGTGTGTGTGTGTGCTCTTACACATGTGAGCTTTTTAATTTATATTTGTCAAATTCTGTTTTGAAAAATGTTATTTCCGGACCACAAATGAAGGCAGATTTTACACACGTCACACATGTTTCAAACATATTGCTAGCTTAGCCTCGTGTGTGTGTGTGCGGTCATGTGTCAGCGATATACTGAACTGTACTTAACAAACTGAATCCCTTTATTTTCCAAAGCATAAGGTTGATGATTAAGCTTTTGAAGTCCGTCCATATCATTTGGAGCGAAAACAAAACACAGACTTGTGGTTTATATTTAGATCCACACAAGCATCTGATTAAGTTGAAAATCCCAATAGTGACACTTACACAACAGTTTGTTTCTTTGTCTTTGCATCATTTCTCTCCAATATTTCTTCCCTCACTTTCTCAGATTATCTCAGCAGCCCAGACGCTGGCCCTCCATCCGTCCAGTAAGATTGCGAAGGAGAACCTGGAGGTGTTTTGCGAGGCCTGGGAGTCACAGCTCTGCGACATGGCTCTGCTCCTTCGAGAGATCAATGATGTCTTCGAAGGCAGGCGAGGTGTGTTTAAATTCACTTAACAGATAATGTGTGCGTTTAGGTGAGGTTGAGATGAGCGGAGAGTCAAGGAGAAGTGAATACAAGCAAGTGTGGTGTCGAGTGAAAGAATCAAACTCTGTGATGAATACGTTTGTCCCTGAACATTCAGTAGAATGAATATCAGGTCGTGTTGAGGTGAAGCAAGCATTATGAACTTATCTTTAAATATTAATCACCACACACACACACACACACACACACACACACACATCACAAGTATTTAATATCAGATATAATGTCAATCCCACTGAACACCCATGGATTCATTTCTCCTCTGCACCTCCTCTGTGTTTTTATTATGGTGCCAATAACCAAAGTGTCCAAATCATGGACTCAACTGTTTGTATTCTCACTGAGACTGAAATTATAAATAGATACTGAAATCTGTGTATTTCTATGTACTGTGCACATAGATGTATGTGAATTTTTCCACACTGTAGTTTCACACACAGAAAATGCAGTAAATATTTTAAAGTGCGTCTCAGTGGGTGAAAGGACCACATTCATCATACTATTGTATTCCCATAAAGCCAAAAGGCTGTGGTAAATTGTTATATGGACACTGTGGGCAGAGATCTTTTCTTTTCTTTTTTTCTTTTATTGTTTCTCCTTATCGTTCTCCATGAACATGACAGTAGATTTTATCGTCCCTGTGGTCGATTGAAATGAACCATGCTGCTCATGTTTATGATGCAAGATAAAAATGTGTCAAAGGTGAGCAGTGATAAAAGCAAAACACTTTCTATGCTATAATTACTGAATAACCATAATTGCCACTCGGCTTGTTGGAAAAAGTGTGGATATCTACACAGTTGTTCAAAGGGACGTAACAACAGCAGTTTTTCTCTAAAAAAAATCAAATATAACACACATGATGATTATTTAATGTTTTTTACTTGTGGCCCTGTGTTTGGTTCTGTGCTCTCTTCCTAGGAGACAAAAGACCTTATTTGTCACTTCCTAGACCTGGGGTGAGTATCACGCCATCCATCCTCATAAATGTTTCAATGATACAATGGTTTGTAATCCTCTGATTAATGCCACTCTCTTTTTCCCACAGAAACTCTCAGCTAACTTGAAGACTGCCAAGGCTGTCAAGTTGGATGCAGAGGTAGCGTACGCCGCAAACTCCTCTGGCTTTCAGCACAATACATCATGTCACTTCTTATATCGTGCTCTGGCAGCCGTATATTCATCTCCAGGAAACTCTGTCACTTTCTTGAAGAATTGATGGCGTTTGTATGGTAATATGCTGCCATTTTGCCGGCCAGCAGTTTTTCACATGCTGTACCACCACAGAAAGAAGGATTACGCTGATTATGAGCCTTCCAAGTGTGTAAACAAATGAAAGGAATCCTATTTGCTAATTTCTGAAATAACATCCATTGAACCTCAGTTTCTGCCACACAGACTTGTCGTTTCGTGTTTGCAGGAGCAGACGAGCATGGCCAAGCTGGGTCTAGAGATTCGTCTCCTGTCGTCGGATGTGGACACCGAGGTGGAAAAATGGGAGGAGCAGGAACACGACATTGTTCGGCAGAGCCAGAGCCTTGCCAGCATGGCCTACAATATGTATCTGTTCACCAGGTAGTCCTGTACCACACACACAGACATGCCTGGGTTTTATATTTGCAGCGTGCTAAACTGTTACATTCATTTCAAAGCTCAACATTGAAAAGCCTCTTAAGCATCCACATGAATCTCTTTAGAGGCTTAGTGTTAATGAGATTCTCAAGCCCCCCGGCTATCGATATTTACCAAGCAGAGTTTGAAGCGCTGACAAAGTTGACATGACTATGACTCATTCTGACAATAAAATCGTTGCGATTCATCTAAGTTCATCTAAGTTTATGTTGATTGCCATGGATGTATTTTATCCTCATCCATCTTTCTAATCCATGTTTCTCTTTATTGTATTCTATGTTTTCCACATTGATTCCTCAGAGGGGAGGGGCTGTTGAAAACAACACTAGATCTTTTCCATCAAGCTGAGGTATGAGCGTCCATATCTGCTACTCTCTGCTCTGCTACAGCTGGCTCTGTTTTCCCTTACATTGTATTGAAGTTGTAAATGAATGCATCTGTTGTTTCATTGAACCAAAGACATAATGAGACTGGTAGATCGATAGGTTAGTAAATGCCAACATTCCTTCAATCACTACCCTGTTGCAGATCTGATTGTCTATGACAAGGACTCATCAGTATGGTGGAAATACAGTGTACTAGCTTCCCCACCATCTCAGACACACAAGGTGGTGAGGTTGCATGGAGGCGTGTATCCTACCGAATTGGGATCATTGCCAGTAATGTACAGTAATTTGTAGAATCAGGGCCGAAATGTCAGGCAGGATTTATTCAATTTGGAACGAGCAAGGGAGATAAGAGAGGAAGAGGAACGAGAGGGGAAAGAGACGGGAAGGCATACTGATAAGAAGAACCAGAGAAAAACTAAACTCATATTTACTGACTCTGCTTTTTAGCTTTTGAAGGGCTTTCTAGTGAAAGTTTAAAGAATTACACTTTTGCTTGTCTTTGTATAAGTTTTTTTTCTCTCTCTCTTTTTCTGTGACTTACTCCTCAGGTTCTTTCTGAAGAGGGACTCCAGCTGTGTTCATCTCTGCGCACTTTTTCCACTCAGGTATATACTGTGTAGCATAAATACATACACACCCACACTGAAACAGGCTGAAACATAGTGTGGTCACATAATACATTTACAAAACAGTTTTGCACTTCAAACACTCAAAAATAAATCCAGTGCATAATATATAAAAGAAAGCAGACTTCTTGTATGAGTACCGTATTTTCCGGACTATTGAGCACACCTGTCTATAAGCCGCTATTGAATTTATTCAAACCGTTTCATGTGGTCCACTCTGACCGGGTCTGATGTGACGACGCTAAATGTATCGGCGGCACGGAGCTTGCTAGCTTGTAAAAAGCTAACGAGCTTCGTGCCGCCGATACATGAGAAACACGCGGTGTTTAAGTTCAAAGCGTCGGAAAAAAGTAGCGACTTATAATCCGGAAAATACGGTAGTAATAAAATAAATACAGTAGAATATCAAATCAAGAAATTTGTATATTTTACCTCATGCTTCCCTGTGAGAATCTGACTGACTAGAGTAAAGTTATACAAAGCTATTAAAACCCCAAAAGAAATGAGAAGAGAGAAAACTCTTTTCTTTTTGGTGGGTGATGCAGCTAACCCACTCTGTATGCAGACACACACTCACACACACACACTGGCACCTGTGCCCCTACCCGCGTTATGCCTCTCACACCAATACACACCCATATCACCCATTCTGGCATGCCGCGGTGCCAGGCCTGCCTTATGAATCACACAGCGAGAGCAGGAAATTAAGGCTGTCACACACTTTCACCATCCTCCTTTGCTCTCAGACTTGAGAACCAACAAACAAATGTAGCCTCAGCGCCTTCCTTCCTCTTGCCCTCCTCCAACTTCTTCCCCAGGTCCTCCAAGTTTAATTAAATGGCTCTTTTTGACAGCCTTTAACGACTGCCATTTGTCACTGCTGTATCTGTGGGTGTTTGTGCACACATGCACGTGTGGAGGAGACGTGTGGAGGGGACGTGGGTGGGGTGGGCGGTGGGGTCGACTGCGACCGCCCAGGACTAATTCATAATCAGGGGCCCCGGCTCTTCAACATGCCTCATGCTTTCTGATTAATTATATCAAACAAACTGGTGCTAATGGAGTCCCTCCACTCCCATAGTTCTTTGGCACCAAACACACTTAAGTTGTAGCACACCTGTGTTGCCTTTGTGGAAAAGTGAAAAAGCTATTTATGCAAACTTTAGCAGGTTTGCTTTTGTCTGTCATGAACAAAGCTCCCATGAATAATAGAGCTTGTGTTTTTAGGTCATTGGTGGCATGTAACTGAAGTAGATTGATGGCCCCTGTGACTGAGATTTAGGGATTAACCCAGCTGGATAACAGACTTAAGCAGCAGATCATGACGGGTGCTGATGGATTACATCAAGCACCCTTATTTTTTTGTAATATTTCAGGCTTCCTCCTTTTTCCTTTTTATGATGCCTGATGTGTGTTGGACCAAGAGCTCTGTAAATCTTGTCCAGTAAATCTCTGTGTCTGCACATATTAACCCAGTCTCCCTGGAAAATATCATCATAAACCATATCTGCTGTTCAGAAAGACATCCCTCTTTCTCTCTGTCTTTCTCTCTGTTCCAGCTGGTTGATGAGGAAAAGTCTGTGGTGATGACAGAAATGGAGAAACTGGTGGCATTGTGCCAGCAGCTGCAGATGGGGTCCAAGACTCCCGTACAGGGCAAGACTGCCACCTTCCAGAAGGTACTCATACTACACCTGTGTCTCTGTTTCTGGTGTCTGTGCTGTTTAGTAAAGAGAAATGATCAATTACTTGTTTTTGCTCAGAGTCTGTTTGGTTAACATTAAATTAGTAACGTCACACAGTGTGCAGACCAGATGTACAGTAGTTTCTTTGTTACAGAGATAAATAGCTTTGACAGCATCAAAAGTGTATTCCCAACAACAGTGAAGCACTGAACACACAAAAGAGCATGAACCATATTCATTACTGTCTACAGCGTAATCTTTGAGCAATCTTTGAGTAACGGCAACATCTAACACAGGCTGCTAGATTAATGAATGTCTACGAGGAATTAATGAGCATCTTGGGCAGAGATGAGCTGCCTTAGGTCACCTTGTAATAAAGGCGAGGGTTGGAATCAAAAGGATGGGATGAAGAATAGCGTGTCCTCTGCTGATTAATGAGCCCCTCTTTTTATGTATTGGCTCCAGTTTCTTTGTCTCTAATGTTCACTTTTTCATTTATCGCTAATGATAGAGTCTCCTCCCGGCAGGGGTGGGTGGACCACGGATGAGGAAACGTTAAATTACAGACTAAATGCAGTTTAGTAGTTGAGTGCCTGTGTGGTTTGTAAGCTCCTGGGCTGAATTGTTTAATACACTATGCTCCCCTGAAGTAGTGATGTAAATGTTATTTGTTTGTCTTCAGATGGACTCATCCATTCAGATAACCAAAAGCATCTTGACTGTGGTCCTCTCCCTCCTCCCATTCTGCAACAAGCTCAACAGAAAGGTAACATGCACTGAGCTGGACACATCAGACATCAATAAATGACTGGTGCACAGAACAGGCTGGGAGGTGATGTTGAAATCAGAAGCATCTTTATTGCCATGTAAGTGGAAGTACACTAACTAGGAAATTGCTTTGGCAAATGGTGCAACAAAGAACATAAAACATAGAACATAAAAATAAAATTATAACACTACTTTAATGAAAAAATAATAATAAGATGAAAGAGCATGCAGAAATGTTTAGTTTCAGAATGGTGCCAACAGAATGAGTGCAAGTAAAACAGGATGTGGATCAGTTGTAATTAAAGTGATAGACACCTCTACCACACAAATTTATATTTAATTTGATTATATATGGCAAACTTATGAGTATCTAGGAGATTATGGCTTTAATGATCATTTCTCATCAGCTCCTTCTCCACTGTGTTCACCAGCCTGTGTGTGTTGTTTTGAGCTGCCACTGAACAGATGTTTACACCAGCTGATTGTTTATAACTGGTGTTATACTAAGTGTTTTAGAAGTTTGACATTATTTTTTAAAGTAAAAACATTTTTTCTTTAATATCTTTTCCATATTGTCCATTTGCAGTACAAGTCAGAGAGGACTAGCCTTAGCTCCCCGCAGGATTGGAGAGAAAGACAGGATGTGTCCACACCTGTCAAAGACGAGGGAGCGCTCAATGGAAAGAACAGTAACGGCTTTGGCGTCAGTTCCTTGGAACAACACATGGCCGGTCTCAACCTCCTGGAGAGCAAATAATCCCGAAGAACGTCTCCTCCTTTGTCCACTTTTCTTGTTGGAGCAGCAGCACATAGCCAACCCCACCTCTGTGGAGAACATATAATCCAGGAAATCCTCCCCTCATCCCGATGCACCCACCATAGAGAGGGCTAGAGCCATGGGGTGAAGGTGGTTGCCTTGGGTCAGGCATTGTATTTGTTTTCTAGATGATGTATTATAAGCAGATTCAAGCTCTCTATGCCTAAAGGGGCAGTTTTACTCCAGGTAGCTTTTACCTGATGCACCAGTTCCACCCCAGTCCACAAGATGGAGACAATCAGCCAACTCTACATCTCTGCAGAACCTGAGGCCTGGCACAGACCTGGTTTTGGAATCACAGTTATCACTTCTCTGGCTACTGAATTAACAAACTGATCAGAAATCGAGAGCAAATCCTTTAATGCTTAGCTCAGCCATACATCTGTCTTCACTACGTGCCTGTGTAACAAGCCTATTTGTTTTGTGGTGTACTGTAAATGTGTTGCACAAGTTACATGGGGGGAAAAAAAATTAATGAAAACTACTGTGCATGATGCCATCATCACCAAACCCTTGTGTTGTCTGTGACCACAGGCTTGTAATGTTAAGACTCTTTATGTAATGATAACCACAGTGGTGCATAACATCCTTGATCACTGGCGTTGTAATCAGCATCTCACTTGGATAAATACTTGTTTTAAAGTTGAATACACAATAAGGTTAATGTTTAATTGCATTACAGTTTAGTATGGAATATTCTCCATGTGCCATGTTAGTAAGAAAATGCATAAATGTACATATATATAAAATCACAATTTAATGCCAAATATGATTGTCCTCATGAAGACTCTAATCTTCAGCTTGTTACAGTTAAGAAAGCTAAAAGTCTGTCCTCCAGTGTTCATCCCTGGAAATGTTTTTATTTGAGCCTGGCTTCTCAAAAAATAAAATTAATTAATTAAGAAAGAAAGAAATTTTAAAAACGGTGATAAAGCTTGTGGCCAAGATGCTTTTGGGAAGTCAAGACCTTGCTTTATATTGTCCTGAGTGTTATCGAAACGTGTACATGGCACACTACTAAGAAGTGAAAGATAATTCAGAACTGGCACCTGTGTTAAATGGAACCTTGAAGTGTACTTGTTATGAAGACTATCGTTGTAAAGCTGTCTAGTAGGCCAATATGTATTAAATGGTAAAAATATA